>JAKTXL010000119.1:0-45847 GCA_030582535.1 Insectozyma bohioensis | reverse complement strand
ATCAATTTACGTAATTTATGAAATTATATAATTTAAAATTCAAAAGTAGTGTGCGATGATCAATTTACGTAATTTATGAAATTATATAATTTAAAATTTAAAAGTGGTGTGCGATGATCAATTTACGTAATTTATGAAATTATATAATTTAAAATTTAAAAGTGGTGTGCGATGATCAATTTACGTAATTTATGAAATTCTGCACGCAGACATCAGAAAAAAGATTTTAATATTGAACACTATGCACGCCTGTCAGCAGAAAAAATATTTCATATTGAACGCTCTGCACGTCCATCAGCAGAAAAAAGATTTTTATTTTGGATGAAGTGCACGTCTGTCAGTAGAAAAAAGATTTTTATATTGAACACTCTGCACGCAGACAGCAGAAAAAAGATTTCATATTGAACACTCTGCACGTCAGTCAGCAGAAAAAAGATTCTCATATTGAACGCTCTGCACGTTATTGAACAGAAAAAAGATTTTCATATTGAACGCTCTGCACGTCAGTCAGCAGAAAAAAGATTTTCATATTGAATGCTCTGCACGTCAATCAGCAGAAAAAAGATTTTCATATTGAACGCTCTGCACGTTATTGAACAGAAAAAAGATTTTCATATTGAACACTCTGCACGTCTGTCAGCAGAAAAAAGATTTTCATATTGAACGCTATGCACGTTATTGAACAGAAAAAAGATTTTCATATTGAGCACTCTGCACGTTATTGAACAGAAAAAAGATTTTCATATTGAACACTCTGCACGTTATTGAACAGAAAAAAGATTTTCATATTGAACACTCTGCACGCCGCAAGAGTCGCACCATAAAAAAAGAACAGGAAAAGTTTATTCTTTATTTTCTACTTGAAAGGGTTTAAACTCTTAGTATTATTCTTAGTTACATCATCACTTACCACAATAGAAATAGAATATTTCTTTTGTAATCTAATTAATTAATTAAATTATTTATATACTCCTGTGGTCATATTACAGATATTACAGATAATACAGATAATATAGTGTAGTGTATAAACGTAAAACTTAGGGAGGTATCATTTGATTCAAAAAAGTACTTTCATTGTATTATATTGTATATCAGAAGGGAATTGAAGGTATTTGGGAATGGTAAAATAATACTAGCTTCCCACATTTCTCTATTTATTTATGTTTTTAGAATCTTTATGAATATATATATATATATTAGTTTGATATTAATTTAATTTAATATTATTTTATTCCTTCAATATCTTATCTCAGGTATTTTAAGTATTATTAATCCTGTTGTATTAGAGTTGAGATAATTAGATACTTTAGATACAAGGTTAAATAACTAATCAGAGTAAACCTATTATTGCTGTCGTACATTAAATGGAATTAACGAAGACAAAAAATAATAAATAATTTTTTGTATTATTATACTTATAGCTCTATGTTCACCAGAGTATTTTGATGTATATAAGATTAATTTCTATAGAAAAACTATTTAATGTTTCCTAAGAATTATTGGGTTTATTTATGAAGATATTAGGAAATAGCTAATGTAGTTTCTTCAGAATAAATCTACAAGTTTATTAATAAGGAGTAATCTTTATAAGATTATTAATGGAGAAAATGAAAATATATAATTATCAAAAATAAGCAAAAAAAAAAATTCTATAGAAATATTATGGGAATGATCTCCTATTTAAGGTTTTTCATTTAACCTATTTAAATCAGAAATATAAAACATATAAAAAGAAATGTTAATTAATAAAATAGTAAATGGACTTCAGCCAATTAAACTTAGCCATGCTTCGTTTTAAAATTGATTTCACTTGTTCATATCTTGAGTTGCTTTTCTGGAGTTTCTTTTTTTATTTGTTTTTTAGACGTTCCAGATGAGATTATATTAGAGGGGTATTATAAACTAATGAAATTACAATAAAATACCTTGACTTTAATAGGTGGGGCAATTGAATTTAACTTAAATCCTTTGCCTTACTTTCTCCCTGCAACCGACCAAAGATGATGATGATGATGATTAGAAATTTCATTTTTTTTTTTTTTTTTTTTCAAAATTTTTTTTTTTTGCAAATCTCGGATTTAAACCGAATTAACACAAAATTAAAAAATAAAAATTGTTGCAAGAATAAGAAATCTTCTATTTTATATTCGTTAGATATTATTTTTATTAACCAATCTATATTTTTAACCAGTAATAATACTATACAAAAAATAAATATACAAAACCAAATAGATATATAACAAAGCCCCACACTTTTTATTAGTTATTTTAATGAATTTGATGATTTATTTTTGGAAACAAATTGCAAACCATATTTATACAAAATACACGCACAAAAAAAAATTTCTTTTCCCTTTTTCCAACCATGAAATACAGATAAATCAACTTAATTTAAAAATATTTTAAGATCAAAACCTGATGCAATAAATCTCCCTTTAATCAATTTATAAATAAATATATATATATAAATATATATATATGAAATAATCTTTCCAGTCTCCCTAAAACTTGCCTTTGTTTCCACCCCTATTTTTAACCATCTATATAATTTCTCTTGGTATTAACCCATGTGTTCCAACGCAAAATTCTTTTAAAAAATGATTAGGTAATTTTGTCAATGCTAAATCAGGTAAATTAACACCTGTACCTTCTTTAAATAATGCAGTTGCTGATTTTTTATTTAATGAATTCAAACTTGATGAAGAATAACTTGAAGATAATAATTCACCATTTGGACCACCATATTTAACAATTCTTAAATAGGCCATATTTAATGGTGATAATGTACATGGTTTAACCAATGTTTTACTAACCCAACTATCTTCCATTGTTAATGGTTTAATACAACGTAAACAATTACGATAATATTTACGTTTGCTTAAAACTTTATCAGGTGTTGGATTCCATTTATAATCTACATCATTTGAAAAATTAATTTGATATCCTTTTTGTAAATTATTTGCATCCATAAATTCTTCTTCTTCTTCTTCATCATCATCAGAATTATGCAAATCAGATAAATTTTGAATATCTTCTTGTTCTTGATCATAATTTGGTGAATTTATTGAAGTTTCAACTCTTGATCTTGATATTACATTATTAAATTCTTCATCATAATCTTCAATATCATCATCATCGTCATCATCATCAGCATCATTAAGATTATCATTATCAGTATAAAATTGATTATTGTTTTCTCTATTAATTATATACAAATTAGGAACTGAATTTGATCTATTAACACTTAATTCTGGGAAAGGTTCGGTAATTGATGAATTTTGTTGTTCTTGAGTTTGTTTTTGTTTTTGTTGTAGTTCTTTTTGCTCTTGTTGTTTTTGATGTGAATTAGATTGATTTGAAGATTTATCATTATTATCAATTGTTTTAATTTTTGATGATGATAATTTTGATTTTAATTTTAAAAATTTACCTTTAAAAGTATTTGGATCAGAAACAGATCTTAATCTTGAAAAAGATGATATTGGAGAATTATTATCATTATTATTATTATTACTATGAGAACTAAATCTTGATGATGATGAACTATGATTACGACCATTTTGATTACGTCTATTTCTTCCTCTTCTTGGAACGGTTCTATATTTTGGTAATTCACGTTCTGATAAATCAACAGAAATATCTTTACCAATATTAATCAGTAAATTCCAATCTATTAATTCTTGAGTTGTACTAAAATTTAATAAAATTTGTTCATTTTCAATTCTTAATCTTAATACATTAACTTTTTTTTTATAATCAGTTGCTAAACCTAATCTTGTATATTGTAAAGAATATGATCTAACCATAGATTTTTTATTTGATTCATCTAATAAACCTAAATTTTTAACAAAATTATAAAATTGTATATCATTTTGATTAGTAAATAAAGAATTTAAATTTTTAATAGGTTTTTCATTTAAAATTGGATTTGCTTTAAAATTTATAATTTGAAATTCCATTGCAGTTGGAATATTATAAAAATTTAATTGAGTTGAATTTAATTCCATAATATAATATTTCCAACTTCTATTATTTGATAATTCATAAGGATTTATCCATTCTAATTTTCTTGAAACAATACCAATTTTATAAACAGAAGGAGAATAAGAAGGTAATATTGAATCAATATTAATTTCATCATCATTTATTGGAAATGAAGAAATCGGTTGTAAAATTGGAAATCTTGGACAACCACCAGGAGGTAAAGTATTATAATTTGGAGGTAAAACCGGATTTGGTTCAATTAATTGTAAAAAATCTTCACAACTTGAATAAGTACTTTTTGAATAATTTATAGTTGAAGAACAAGGAGTTGGAGGAGTTGAAGATCGTTTGAAACGATTATTATTATTATTATTATTGAATAAATCATCTTCAATTGAAGAAGAAGAAGATATACTTGGAGTTCTATTAATAATTGGAATAGAATTATTGTTATTATAATTTGATGAAGGAATAAAAGGTGAAAATTCCAATTTATTATTTATATTCATATTTATATTATTATTATTATTATTAATAGGTATAGGAGTAAATGGTTGATTAGTAGTAGTAGTATTAGTAGTTTTGGTAGAATAATTCATTTTATTATAATGAACATTTTGAGATTGAATATTCATGATTTATATATTAATATATTTAATATGATTTAATGAATAAGGAGGAGGATGAGGAGTAGTAGTAGTAGTAGTAGTAGTAATTTTAAATTTGTTGATTAGTTGGTTGTAAAAAATAAATCAAAAAATCAAATCAAAAAAAAGACAGAAAAAATAGGAGATGTAATGATATAGTAATATTAATAAAATATATTTATATATCCATCCATATAAGTTTCAATCCAGATATTATTATATTCTATTGATAATGAATTAATAATATAACTAAGAAGTAGAATTAAAAAGTAAAAAGTAAAAAGTAAAAAGTAAAAAAATCTAAAAAAAAAGAAGATGAATTTAATGTTGTATAATATAGTATAGTATATATATATATATATATAATAGTATGTAAAGTATGGAAGTATTTTAATATATGATAATCTTGTGATAAGATAATTTTAAATTTAAATTTTAAATTTCTATTTCATTTCGGTAATTCCTGCACATAACACCACATACATTCAACATGAAAAGAAAAGAAAGAAATTGGAAATTCCATCTAATAAAATATTATTTTTACCCCTATCTTATTGTACTATGTACTATACTATACTACCACCACTACCACTACCACTACTACCATATTACTACCACCACTACCACCACTACTTCCACTACTACCACTATCAGTAACTACATCACATACTTACTATATATTTAATATTATCGTATAATCGTATGATTTACAATAATTTAATTGACCACAATATATTTATTACATTTGGAGATAGATATATTCAAATCGGATATTAATATTAATAGTAAAAATAAAAAATAAAAAAATAATGTACTAAGAAAAAAGACAAAACAAATTCTGTCAAATTTAGATTTATATTTTATTCTTATTTTAATGTCACAAATTCATTAAAATCCTTTTGGCATGAAGTTGAAGGTCCAGATGAGCAAACTTACAAACTCACTAAGATTTATAAATATACTTCTCTTTAATTCTGTTTAATTCTATTTAATATATAACCAAACCAAACCACTCATTATTAAAACTTTAGTTAATTAAATTTAATTTAATTTTAATTTTAATTTAGTTCGGTTTAGTTTAGTTTAGTTTTATTTCTGTCTTTCTTTCTTTCCTTCCTTTCTCTCTTCCTCTTCTCTTCTTTTCTTTATTTCAGTATTCCCATGAATCCGAGACATTTTATTTTATTTTAATTTTTTATTTTAATTTTTTTTTTTTTTTAATTTGGTTTTGGATTCGGTTTTGGTTAGCGTGGATATCTGGGTAATATTACTCTAATAATAATAATTATTTAATATTTTTACGATTCAAAATGGTTTGAATGGGTATATTATCCGTTTGGATTTAATATCATAATCATCATCATCATCATTATTATTACCATAATCATGATAAATATCAATCCTATACATCCATCCACATATATATGTATATACCGTCCATATATATATATATATATGGATAATTAAGAAAAGAAGATAAATCTAAAATATAGAATACATAGTTATATAGAAAATCAAAGAAGATAAATCTAAAATATACAGATAACACTTGTAATCTAGATACAGATATATAGATATAATTTGAAACCATATATACAGAGACAGACCATAAATTTTATTTCATACATGAACGAACAATGTTTGTAATTGATTATAAAACAAAAAACATTACTAAACCAAAGAAAAAAAAAAGAAAAAAAAAATTGGTAGATGGGTAAACCGATTAAAATTAAAATTTAAATTAAATTAAATTAAATTAAATTCATTTTGCCGAATTCGAAAATAATTATTACAATTTATACATTAAATATATCTCTATATTTATTTAATTAACTCTATCTTTTTTTTAATCATCTTCATAAGTTTCATAGGATTTATGTAGAGAGAGATTCGATAGATACATTTTGCTTTTATTTGATTTGATTTGATTTGATTTGATTTGGATACTATTGTATTGTATTGTATTGTATTGATAATATGTACATCATCTGTAACCGGGATTGACAGGGATGTCATCAAAAAAGTATGTTCCTAGTTCCTATTTAATCCCATTGGTTGTTGATGCATAATTAGGACAATATGCAGATAATATAAAAAACCAATATATTATATAACTTATTATCTAATCAATCTGGATAAAAGGATCTCTATTTTTTTTGCTTGAATTCTGATTAAGACGTATTTTCCTAATTGGGAAGATTCTTACCTCAATACTAATAAAATATACTACAATATTTTAATAAAAGCTAAATTAAGATACCCACACATTATCGATATTTTTTTAAAAAACACACAGCTATGAGGCAATCCTTAGAATCCTTACCAATTACCTTATCATTCTTAGCTAAAAACTAATCATCCTGACAAATTCGTGCGGCCCTGGCCCAATACAGAATTTTTTTATTTTTTCTCAATTTAAATATTGAACAAAATATAGTAAATATAGAGAACCAATATAGTCAAACCAATTAATATACTCTTATATAGGCATTTTTATCATTTTCATTATGATTCTTTAATCAGATATTTAAAAAGTGTATGTTTTTTTTGATGTTTTTGAAGTGAATTGTTCATACTATTGGAAAAAAAGAAATGTTGCAAAATATATATATAGAACGGTATATAAAATTTCATTAGGGCCAATTTTTTGTTATCCATACCGAAAAAATATTTTTTACAACTACTATTTTTAAATTTTTTTTGCAACCACAAACTATTCATTTTTTAACAACCATTTATTCTTGTATCAACAATTTAAAAGATTATTCATTTCCTAAATAATTATAAATCCACGACTATCATCATCATCATCATCATCATCATCATCATCATCAAGTTTTTTAAAAAAGATCTATATTAATTAGAAAGAAAAGGTCATCATAGTTTTACTACAACAAGTTTTGGAGAAAATTTATCTTTTTATTTTAGTTAAGATTCAGGAAGTTAGGATGTGGCGCCTTATTGTGCAGACTGCCTTTCTCCTTGAATTTTGTAATACTATTTTAAAAATATTAAATTTATATTTACTTGAATGTCAAAAAGGTTAATTGTCAAATTCCCAATATATATAATTAAAAATTAGAGCATATTTTCATAATTAGAATACCATTTATTAATAGATCAAACTATATTAAAAGCAGATATATAGATAGTTTATTTACTTGGTATATACTTTAATTCCATGTCCGTGTAGATCTCTAAACCATCTCTAAATGATCAACAAAAGGATTATTAATCCGGCCCCCATTTAATGGTGGCTAGTAAAAACAACCAAAAACGAAATGAGCCCAACCCTGTTTCGTTCTTTTTTTAAAATTTTCAAAAAGTCAGAAAAAATAGACCTCGTTAAAATGGCCTAATTATGTGTTTATTATATTCTTTCAGAGTTTCTCTTTTCAAAAAAGTGATTTAAAGGGCATGTTGTAGTACAAAAATTTGATTTTATTTTATTTTGATTTGATTTTTTTTTTTACAAAAATTTATGATATAAAAACTATTATAATTTTTAAATTAAGTTTAATTAATGAATTTAGAATTACCAAATTAACTAATTTACATAATTTTGATTGTCTTAAATTTAATTTTTGTTGTTCATTAGTCATATTTTATGAACTTTAGGTTGCAATTAATTTGTTACAAATAATATAAGAAGTTTAATCCTCTAGTAAAAGGAAATACGTTAAAATAAATATTTATAATAGAATAAATTTATTTTATATATACATAATAATTGATATATAGATGATATATCATATATTTCAAGTTTTGATGATATATCGTATATTTCAATTTTTTGCCGCAACATGTTGAACAAAGGTATTAAATTTGGCCCTGCGTCGTTCTAATTTGGCCCCAGGAATATTGCGATAACTACTTAACGCAGTTACCAATTGATTATTAGTATAAATATATAATTTGTTTATTACAGATGATATAACTGTACTGAATTGAGTTCCTAATAGTGGTTAGGTTATTAATTACCTGATTTTTCAATAAATATAATATATCCCGAGCACTGTTCGAACCAAACACCAGTTTGAAAAGTTAACTTTCAAAAATACAGGTAGGCGCGGTTGCGCCAAAACTCGGTGTCAGAAAAACTTTCGAAATTCTGAATAAGGACTTTCCGCGGGCCCACGCCGCAATAAAAATTGGAACGAAATGGGGTTGGGTAATTTTGAAAGCCAAGATTTTGCTGGCCACTTTTAACAAAACCCAGTTCTTAAAGTTGAATTGGGGGTATGTTTTCATTGTATTAGTGACCAGCAAAATACTTTCCAAAGGGGTCAGGTTATGTTTGGAATAACCCAACCCTTTTTAGTCAAAAAAAAATATGGACCTACTATGGAATTAAACTAGATATTCAACATCCTTTAAATTTTAACCAAAACCCTAAAATAATTTGAATCTTTTTGCAATATAATAACAACCAATAAATATTTCGTTATGAACATAATAATATAAGCTATTGGTAACAATAAGATTTTCTCTCATAAATTTGTAGATCCAATCATCAATTATTATACTTCCATCATTCAAGTAAATTTAAGTTTAATATTTTTAAAATAGTATTGCAAAATTCAAGGAGAAAGGCAGTCTGCACAATAAGGCGCCACATCCTAACTTCTTGAATCTTAACTAAGATAAAAATATAAATTTTCTCCAAAACTTGTTGTAGTAAAACTATGATGACTTTTTCTTTTTAATTAATGTAGATCTTTTTTTAAAAACTTGATGATGATGATAATGATGATGATGATGGTCGTGGATTATAACTCTTGATGGAAATGAATAATCTATTAAATTATTGATTCAATAATAAGTTGTTATTAACAAATGAATAGTTTGTGGTTGCAAAAAAATAAAAAAAGAAAATAGTAGTTGTAAAAAATATTTTTTGGTATGGATAACAAAAAAAATGGCCCTACAAAAATTTATATACCATTTTCTTTATTTTTTGCAACTATTTTTTTCAATAACACAAACAATTCACTTTTTATCAATCATTCATTATATTTTCATATTCATATTAAGAGTTGTTAATTTTTTTCAAATTGAATATTATATAAACATTATCATTTCAAAGAATTAAATTCTTTTCAGTTAGTTATTCCCAGGTTTTAATTCCTAATTCATACAATTCATCATTTATATTAAAAACAGATAAGTTGATAGTTTATTTACTTACTATATACTTTAATTCCACGTCCGTGTAGATCTCTGAACGATCTCTAAATGATCAACAAAAGGATTATTAATCCGGCCACCATACAATGGTGGCTAGTAAAACCGGGAAACATGAAAAGAGCCGAACCCCGTTTCGTTCATTTTTTAAAATTTTCAAAAAGTCAGAAAAAATGGACCTCGTTAAAACGGCCTAATTATGTGTTTATTGGATACTCCTGATGTTTCTCTTTCCATATAAGTGATTTAAATGGCATGTTGTAATACAAAAATTCAATTTTATTTTGATTTGAAAAAAAAAAAAAATTAAATTTTTAATTTATATAACAACTATTATATATTTATTTAGATAAAATCAATATATAACAAATCTAGGAATAGTTAATCATTAGTAATACTTTTGTTAAAAAAAAAAAACATATGGTAACTCTCTTTATTAATACTTTATGTTCCAAAATCCATTTCTAGATACATTACTTAATGATAGATCTTTACCTTCATAATCCAAATCTTATTCTTTCTCTTGCTCATCTTCGTCCTCTTCCTCTTCATCCTCTTCATCCTCTTCATCCTATTTATCATCTTCACTATCAAAATTATTGAAAAATCTTCTTGTTTTATGTTTACTAAATGAGTTGATAAGTTTATTATCTTCATTTTCATATAAATGCTTCTTTTGGGCTACTTGGTCTTTGATAACTTCTTTATAATTTGGCATATTATATTTATTATCAACATAAATAAAAAATTCTTGTAACAACTCAACTGGAATTGTCGAATCTGTTGGATCATAAATATCTTTTTTATTTAATTCTTCTACAATGATAAATTTAACTCTTTGAGTAGTCCATTGATGAGACCAAGTTAGAAAATTACTTGCATTAATTTTGTTTTCAATTTCTTGTTGAAACGATGGATAATATTCCTCTAATAAACATTGTGATTAATGTTGGCGATGATAATTATTTTGATTTGATTCAATGTCATTTATATCCTTAGGTGCTAATGGGTGAACTAATGATTCATTATTATTCTCTTGTACTCCAAATACTAAAGATTCTTTATCTAATGATTGATAACTATTATACTTGAAGGAACTGTATACTTGGTTTTAAATTAGATATTTAACAAGTACATGTTGTTTTGATGATTTTGATTTGAATACTATTTTATATACAGAATTCGCGATTTATTCAAAAGCCGCACAATTCCTAAAACGAATTTTTATAACAATAAAAGACGCTAATTTTTTATATGCTTTAATTGGTTTTATGTTAGACACTACATACACGTGCTGACGCACGTGATGAGTTTTTATAGCCGATTTTTTTTTTTAAATACAATATTAATGATAATGTTTCATCATTTATTGCTTTCTTTTATATATTTTCAATTTTTTATTTTAATTTTAATTTTAACTAATAACTACTAATCAATTATTATTATTCATTTTTTAATTAAAATTTATTATTTATTTAAATTAAATTAATTTTATCAACATAACATAACAACTAAATTTTAATATGAGACAACAAAAAAAGAATTACAATTTTTTTTTTTTTGCAACCACTAACTAATCTATCTATTGCTCAATAATAATGCTTAGAAGAGTTAAAAGTGTCATTAGGCCAAATCATAAATTAACAGATATATCTAATCAACCAACAATATCAATATCAGATATTTCCAGTTCTAAATTAGATTCTACTATAATTGATAATAATAATAAAACTAGGTTAAATAATAATAATTCTATTCATCAAATTGATATGTCATTATCATCATCAATATTATCACAAAAACAAAAATTAAATGAAACTATTCACCCAAACAATAATAATATAAATAATAATAATAATAATAATAATTTACAATTAATTGAAGAATCAACAAAGAAAGAACAACAAGAAGATAATACTAATTCAAAACGATCATCAATGAGAAAAAAATCTAGTTGGTTTAATAAACAAAATTCAATTATTGATATTTCTTCACCTAAAATTGTCCAAGAAAATCAAATATCAGAAGAACAAGGAAATATAAAACAATATAAATTAAATGAAAGACATTTAACAAGATCAAGAAGTTGGTGGTTTCATAATAATAATAATAATAATAATAATAATAATAATTCTACTACTACTACTACTATTACTACTGTTAATAATAAACAACTTAAATTATTAAATAATCAACAACATAATGAATCAAGATTAGAATCTTCAGGTTCAATCATAGATGTACTTTCAAGTGCATCAATCGAAGATAATAATAATAACAATAATACTAGTAATGATAATATAAATAAAATGTTAAAAAAAATATTAATTGATGATAGTTGTCCAATTTTATTAGGAAATTATTTTGGTGAACCAATGTATAAAAAATTTATTGAAGATTATCAATTATTTAATTTTCAAATTGATAAATTTAATTTTTTTGATAAATTTGATGAATCAACTTATAATTGTTGGAATATTTGGGAATGGGATAAAAATAAAAAGAAAAGAATTGTTAAATTAATTGAAAGTAAAGGAGATTTTAATAGATTTTTTAAAAAATTTAATTTTAAAAAAATTTTAATTATGAGATTTAATTTAATTCCAAATTTTGATTTTTTTAAAAATGGTTATTTAATTAAATTAAAATATTTACATAAAAAAATTAATTTTAATTTTGATATTGGTTATAATTTATTTTTTAAAATTTCTCAATTAACAATTCTTAATAAAATTCCAAATAATTTAATTAAAATTACTATAGTTGGAATTAATTTTAATCAAAAACAAGATTTTACTCAAATTAGTCTTTGGATTCATCCTATTTTAAATATGTCTTTTAACATATCTGATCAAGTTAAAATTTTAATAAAACTGTTTAAACCTCAAATTAAATTACATAAAATAACTTTAATTGATATTAATAATGGTTCAAAAAAATTTATTAATAGTGATGAAATATAAATTTATGGATTTTAGGAATTTTGGGTTGTTGGAATTTTGGAATTTTTGGAATACTCTCTAAGTTTATACTTGTTTAATATATATATATCAAAAGAAATGAATACAAAAATCAAACAAACTCTATATTGGTTATATCTATTTACAGGTTTCTATTTGTTGTTTTATTTATTTTTAATTTATTCAATTTTTATTGTTGTACTTTTTGTAATTCTAGCTCTACTTTTTACTTCTAGTTCCAAGTTCTTTATTCTAGTTCTTTTTCTTGTTCAAGTCTTCATTTCTTATGCCTCAGGTCTTGTTGTTATTCTTCCAATTCTTTTTTACAATTCTATCATATTCACAGTTTAGTTTGTTTATATTTTAATTGAATTTCATCTTTTCTCAATTGTTTTACCCTTTTCTCAAATGCATTAATCATAATTTCAGTTACTTTAGGAGCAAACATAAAACTTAACCTATCATATAATGGATTTTTAAATTTATAAAATAATTTAAAATCAACTTTACATTTATTATTACTATTACTATTATTATTAATTTTATTAAAAATCCATTCAGTTTCTAAATTTTCAAATAAATCTAATTCAATTGATTTTGCATTAACTTTAAAATCTTTAATACATGATAATTCACAATCAAATTTCTCTATAATATCTTTCCATCCAACTTTTAAACCAGCTCCTGTTGGTAAACCATCATTAGAAGTATTAATAATATAGGAATCTTCAACAAATGGTACAAAATGTTTATATTGATCTACTTGACTAACAATTTTATATAATTCATTTGGTGAACCATTTAATATTTTCGAAAGTTGATAAGTTTGTGGTTTTGATCCCATAAAAAAAGATCTTGTACATGAATATGTATACTTTTTTGAAAAATATTGAATAGGTCGTATTCTTGTTAATGTAGTCATGTTCATGTAGTAACTATTCTTAATTGAATTTAAATATAAGGAAAGTGTGTTTGTTGAATTCAATATCGGTATCCGAGACCAGTACTGAAAAAAAAAAATAGTCAGAAAAAAAGAGAAGAGTTCCAACAAAGAACAATGAAGAATCTCATAAACCTAGTTTGAATCTCATAAAACTACTAGCAGATTCAAATAAAAGACAACGTTTATAGTACTGTCGAGAATTTCCAAGAGATACTTACTAATGAATTATCGATAAATATTATACAATTTTTATTTATTATATGATGTCGTGACAAAAGTAACAATTATACGTAAGTAGATTTAATTTAAACTATATCTTAAATATTTTTTTCCAGTTAATCTATTGAGCACGAGTGTAAATAGCTTGTTTTGAATGTTTTAAGACTGGGGTGATGATTCCATCTTCTTCTAATTGTCTTAAAGCAACTCTAGCAAGAGAACCACCAATCTTTAATCTATCAACTAAAACTGAAACTGAAACATATTTATAAGTTGGGACATCTTTTAAAATTCTGTCATATTTTTCTTGATCTAAGATGACAATGTGTTGAGCCTTGTCCTTAACTTTACCTTTATTCCACTTCTTTTTACCTTTTTTACCACCAGCTAAAGCGGCAGCAGCTTTAGCAGCTTTAGTTTGTTGAATCTTTGGAGCCATGCTAAAATTAAAAGTTAGTAAAACTATTTCGAATATAACATTGGAGAATAAGAATATCCTAATAAGTATATGTATTTTAATGATTTTTCACTTTTTTCACTTTTTTTTTTGCACTAGAATGTGTATAGTTGAAAAATATTTTGTAGTAGAATTTAATATTGCAACAATTGATTGAATAATTGATTGATTAACATAATAGTTCTTTCTTGATATTATCTATATCCCAGTTTTGAACCATTAAATTTCATTAATTTTTCCTTATATTCTAAAATATTATTTTATTTTATCTTAATTATAGTAATTCATTTTTTATCTTAATTATAGTAATAAATTTCTGCTTCTTCTTGTTTAAAATCATTGATTAATACCTTTATAATTATAATAAATATCTATTCTTATTCTCAATATTTGATATATCATTATGGTGTTGTCACATACGTTTATTGACGGATTCTATATAGATTCTAAAAGAAAATAAAAAAAAATCTCTTTTAATTTTTTTAACTAGTTCAATCTGGTTCTCTCACGATTAGTGCGAATGAAACTTTAATGTATGAAAGTAACAATAATGTATGGGAGGACGTGCATAATTTACAAGTAGGTTTAGTATACAAAAGTTTTTCACTGCTATTTTTCTAAATATCCAATAATCGCGCGCACGTGAGTAAGAGGGTTGCAACCCTACCCTGTGTCACAAAAATGCGCTCATAAAATAGACATTGAATATTTATGACATTACGGTTGTTTTGTTTTGCTTTTCTTTCGGTGGGTTACTTTGTTTGGTTTGTTCGAAAATTTCTTTAATTTTTTATTGCTATATCGAATTCATCGCACAACTACTATTAAATAACATACATTACTGTCATCAATAATATATCTTAATCAGTTTAACTTTTATCCTTCACTATTCTGTTTTCATACATCAGAATATAGATTAAATATAATATTCATCAACAATGGCCAAAAGAATAGCTACTGAGCAAATAACAAAAGATGATTTTCAAAGCAATGGGTATGGAGATGATGATTTGGATAATCAATCTATTACAGCAACATCAGAGATATTGTCAAGTAGAAAGATCTTGAAACCAAAAGGAAAATTAGGTTTGTCATCTAATAATGGTAACAATGGATTTAAAGGAATGTTTTCACAACCACAACAACCACCACAACAACAACCAACTTCTAATTTATTTAAAATCTCCAGTGATTCCATTTCAAATTCAGAACAACCAAAATCAGAATCTAATATCGATGAAAAGAATAATAAAATTCGTGCATTAAATGAAACATTTATACAATCTATAAATAAATCAAATATACCAGGTACTATAGTTGATTTTACTACAATAGCTCAAACATATATTAATTATTATAAGAAAATACAGAATGAAAGTCAATCACCACAAACAAATACCTCAATTCCAAATTTTGGTTCATCTAAAACTTCAAATCCACCAGCTGCAAAATCATTTAATTTTGGCCCAACAAAACAACCAGAAGTTTCGAAAACATCAACATTTGCATTTACACCAAAACCTCAAGTAGAAGAGAAAAAACAAGCTCCATTTACATTTGCACCAAAACCTCAAGTAGAAGAAAAAAATCAAGCTGCATTTTCATTCAAACCACCAACATCAACATCTGATAGTATCAACAAAGTTTCAAATCAAAACTTATTTTCCTTAAAAAAACCAGAATCAGAAATTGTTTCTAAAACAAAAGATGAAATAACAATTGATTCCGATTCTGACTCTGATGATATTGAAGAAGAAAAGGAAGAAGTTAAAATTCAAGGACCACAATTTACTCTTAGTTCAAAACCAGTTTCAAAGTCTTCACCATTTACATTTGATCCAAAGAAACTAGCTAAAATAAATGCTCCTGATTCAGATGAATCCGAAGATGAAGTTAAGATTGAAGGTCCAAAATTTTCATTTAATAAACCAATTAAAGATAGTGTTTTCAAGTTTTCAGGATCATCTACTGAAAAAGAATCAACTACAAAACCATTTAGCTTTGGGGCCAAAAATGATGAAACATCAACAATAACACCTACTGTTTCAACAACAACTCCATTTAGTTTTGGTACAAAAAAAGATGAACCTTCTACTGAAAAACCAGCATTCTCATTTGGATCAAATGAAAAAAAAGAAGAAACTTCAAAACCATTATTTAAATTTGGATCAAGTGACAAAAAAGAAGAACAACCAAAGCCATCATTTTCATTTGGATCAAGTGACAAAAAAGAAGAACCATCAAAGCCATCATTTGTATTTGGAAGCACTAATACAAATCAAAATCAAAACCAAACTACCAGTTCAACACCATCATTATTATTCGGTGCTACCACTGATAAGAAGAATGACAAACCATCATTTACATTTGGCTCTAATAACTCCAATTCAATACTGGAAACAAAGAACAATGAAAATAAACCAACATTCAACTTTGGTGCATCACAATCAACGTCATTACCATCAACTACTGGTCAAAAAGAAACTGAGAAACCGTCTTTTAATTTTCAACCGACTGCAAATGTTGAAAAAAATGATTCAAATAAACCAACTTCTTTTTCATTTTTACCTCAAAATTCTAGTAATAATCAACAAGAAAAACAACCAGCACCATTGTTTGGTTCAACTAATGCCAAACCTGCATTTAATTTTGGAGCAACAACACAAAATAAAAATGATAAACCTGATGATTTAAAGGTAACTTCTAACTTTCAATTTGGTTCAAAACCTGCACCATCATTTGATTTTGGTAAGAAAAGTGAAAATTCTTCATTTGCTACTAATTCTTTGCCAACATTTGGATCTTCAGATTCAAATAGTGATAAACCAAAATTCCAATTTTCATTTGGTGGTAATAATAATAATAATAACAATGCATTTGGCAATTCTAATAGTTTATCATCATTTGGTTCCACATCAGATCAAGCAAATAAGGATGATAACCAAGATGATAAGGTTCCTGAAGAAGAAACTGGAGGTGATTTTGCACCAATTGCAACAATGTCAAATAAAGTTGAAAATAATGGAACTGGTGAAGAAAATGAAGAATCAAAATATTTAAAAAGAGCAAAATTAATGGAATTAGATACAAGTAATAAAGAAAATCCATATATTAATAAAGGTTTAGGTGAATTAAAAATTTTATTAAATAAAGATACAGGAAAATCAAGAATTTTATTAAGAGCAGATGGTAGTTTAAGAATTTTATTAAATTCATTTTTATCAAAAAATGTAAGTTATTCAAGTGTAGGTAATGGATCTTTAGTTAGAATACCTACAATTGATCCAAATGATTCTAGTAAAATAAGAACATATATAATAAAAGTTAAGGAACCGAAAGATGGGCAAGAACTTTTGAAAATAATTAATGAATCTAAACAATAGTTTCTATTATTATATACATATATATAATTTCATATGTTTTTTTTTTAATTGCATAATATAATATTAAGAATAATTCAAGTAAAACTTATTATATTACTTATAGTTAAATATATTTATAAATTTATTTGGTCTATTTACAGAAATATTTAGTTTGTATTATTTTTCAATTTATTTAGTTTTTTAATTCGTCAAATTTACTTTTAAAATAAAATTATTATTATTATTAAATGTTATTTCTAAATATTTTTAATTATATCTATAAATTCAAGTTCATAACCAACATTTACATAAGTAATTGTATTTGAATTTTTATTACTTGATTTATTCAACAATATATTTAAAATTTCTTCTTTATTACCAAATAATTTATGTTGAATTTTTGATATATAACTTAAAATAATTTTCATTATAATTTCATCACTATTTGAATCTAATAAAATTATATCTAATATATGATTACAAATTTCAAAATTAAATAAATTACAACACATACCAAGAATTAAATTTGGTAAATATTCATAAATGTTTACATTATGAATTTTAAAATGAATAAATAATCTATTAAGATGTTTTTTAAATAATTTTTCAAATTTATTCATCATATAAGAATTTAAAGAATCTTTAATTATTGATTGAGTTTCTTGAGGTCCCAATTTATAAGTTAAGAACATACTTGGTAATCTTAATTGATATAATTGACACATTGAAACCAATGTTTTATATGAATTCTTATAATTAAAATAAAATATTGAAATTAATTGTATTAAACCAGGTAAATAATATTCAAAAATATTTGTTGTAGTTGACATTGAAGGAAATTGTTCCAGTAAATAAATAATAAAACTTATAGTAGTTCGAGTTATTTTATTCATTACTTCAGAATCTTGGAAATAATTCTTATCAGGATAAATATTTAATAAATCATTTTCAATTTGATTATATAATTTTACCCATGAAGATAATTTAAAATTTAAAATTTCAGAATTTAATTCAATCTCTAAACTTGATGAATTTAAATTCTGAATATGTATTAATTTTGATTGAATTATTAAATATTTATTAAAATATTCTTCACAAAAAGTTTCATCAAATTTTAAATTATGTTTTAATAAATTACTTTTCCACCAAACATTTTTTCTAATTTCTGATGATATTCCTTGCCAATACATTTCACTTATCTTTTGATATGGAATATCAGTCTTATTATTCAAACCTAAATATAATGATTCCCATTTAGGAATATCTTTTTGTCTTTGTTTGATTGAATTATTTAAATCAATTAACCTTTTTTGTTGTAATTGAGATTCTTTATATAAAGCATTATATAAAATATCTTCAGATTCTTTTTGATGTTTTAATTTTTCTTCAGATGATTTAGGAGGTAACCAAGTTGGTCTAGTAAATGTATGATATTGTGAATTTTTATTATTAAAATTTTTTTTCAAACTTTGTATATTTTTAAAATTTGATAACATCTTTCTTTTTTGAAAACTTTCTTCATAAATTTGAGTAAATTCATCTTTATTAAATAAAACAGTTAATTCTTGAGCATCTTTTGAAATTGTTTTAAAATCTTCAGTTGTTAATCTTGATTCATTAAAATTCTTGTACATTAATTCATGATTTTTTTGATTATTATTATAATCATCAATACCAATGGATGAAACACTATCATTTAAACTAACATGAGATATTATTGAATTCGTTCTAGTTGAATTAGTACAAAATGAAAAATTCCTTGATTGATTGTCAAATAAAAATTTTTCTCTTTGATTAATGGCAGTTATTTGTTGTGAAAATGGAACATTAAAAATATGATCATCTATAATTTCATCTTTATCATCTATTATAACTGGTTTATTTTTAACAATATTAGTGTCATCTGATTTAAATTGTGATATTGAATTATTTAAATTTGCTTTTCTTAATTTAAGGCGTTGTGAAGGTGTTAGGTTACTTGGTGTTTTATTAACTTGTATTATATATGATGAAGGACGTACCAGATTATTTTTGGAGGTGATAGAACCATTGCTATGTACGGAAGATATAGTAAGTTGTCGTTGTAATGGAGAAGGAGTATGACATTGTTGTACTTGGTGTGCTTCTTCTTCTTGTATGTCTTTTGGAGGAGGTATTGGGGGTAATTTTTGTTTAATATTTAATGAATTATAATGTCTTTTTGATTGAATGGATATTGTTTCTAAACTATCAGTATCAATAATTTGCAGAAGAATACTGGATGAACGTGATCTATTATTATGATTATTCATTGTAAAATATCAAATATGAATTAAAAATATGAAAAAACGAAGGACAAATAGTTAACAAATATGAATTAAAAATATGAAAACGAAGGACAGATAGTTGGAAATAATATGAATAGTAATAACTCAATTAATAGTGAGTTGATTCAAAAATGATATTTAGAATGGGAAAATAATTATTTGATAATTTAAAAAAAAGGTTGACTAGAATTTTTAATTATTTATAAATCTTTAGCAATCTTCTATTATAAGGACTTTTAATAGGGGTTGTATATATAAATATAAGATAAGATTTGTATTAGAATTTTATAAAGTTTTGACGATATGAAATGTTTGTTTGTTTGTTTGTTTGTTAGTTGATAAATTGGGAACAACAAGAATTTTATATAATCGAAAAAAAAATGTAAAAAAATAAAATACCTAAGCAAAAGAAAGAAAGAAAGAAAGAAAGATTAAAAGAAGATTTGAAATTCGGTAATATATTTTTATTTCAAATCAGATCGAACATTTCAGAAATAAATATAAATATAAATCTGAATATAAATCTGAATTTCAAATTAAACACGAGAAATTGAAAATGAAAATGAAAATTAAATTTAATTGAAATTCAATGTAGATCGAATAACTAAAAGAAATAGTAAACCGTTACTACCATAGCACCACGAGCATTAGCACTACCACCACCACCACCACGAGAACTAAAACTAGAACTAGAACTTCACTAAAAACTATTTACAATAATAATAATAATAATAATAATAATATGAATATACTAATAAAGTAATCATGTTTTTAAATCTACTTGCATATATAACAAAACCGCCCAAAAAAAAAAGAAAATAGATGAAGAATTTAACAATTCAAAATAAAATCAAAGGGTTGTTAAAGCACAAGATATAAAACAGTTTATTGTAAGATTCTTCTGTTTGTTCTATCCATTCTGGTATTTTGTATTTTGTATTTTGTACCGCGTCGCGTGGCATCGCATGCATCAAGAGACACGTCAAAAAATATGATTTTTAGTTTAGTTTAGTTTAGTTTAGTTTATGTTTATTGCCGCTACCATTCGATGGCCCTCAAAGGGGGGATTTTCTATTCTTTATTAATTTCTTTATTTATATGAAACAGAAGAAACAATAAAGATCTCTTATATATGGGTGAAAACCCCATTGAATAACAAATTAGCCATTTTGATAACAATAGATAATAAGTTAGATAATAGACAATAAAAAGATAATAGATAAAAGATAATAATGATTCTTTTTTTTTTTCTTAGAAAAAGCACAGTAAAATAATTTACTTGAGAGTTTATACATATTATTAATGACAAATTATTATGAATAATATGTGATAACTTCTAATTATGATTAAATGGCTAGTACCATTATTACTATAGTTTATTTCTTAGTGATGTTTTATAATTATATACTACAAAATAACTATATTATTATTATAAAAAAATGGACTATACTACTGACTTCTGAGCACATACAATTATTTTTAAGTTTGCAATATTAAAACAAATAGTTAATATATTAATGTATGAACATTAACCGTCTACAAACAAGAAAATAATAAACAAAATTGAATAAATAAATATATTAATATAATATAAAATATAAAATAATAAATAAATATAATAAATAAAGCTTCTATAAACTAATTTCTATTATTTATTTATCTACTTATTTATTATTACCAGTGACCTATATATACAAGTAATTTCTTTTAAACCTTTACCTACTATGTACAATAATTTTTCTTTTTGAAAAGATCATGTTTATTTTTCTTCATCTTTCTTTTTACTTTCATTATCAAGATTAAAAAATTTACCCAATACTTTACCAATTCTAGCTAATTTAGAAGGATGTAAATCTTTTTCATCATATGTTTCATTTATAGTACCATTATTATCTTCAAGATCTAATTGCCAATCAGCATCATTTCTTTTTGCATTTTTATCATTAAATGCATCAGCTAAAGCTTCTAATAATGCTGTTTGTGTAGGAGTTTCTGGAACTAATGCTTTAACATTCAATACAACTTCTAAGTTCCCTCTATTATTCATATTTCTATTAATTGGTACCCCCTTTTCTGGTATTATCAATTTTCTACCATTTTGAACTCCTGGTCTAACTTTTAATTTTATTTTTTGTCCATCTAATGTTGGTACAATGATTTCACCACCTAATGCTGCTGTTGTCATTAAAATTTCTTGATCAATTATTAAATCATTCTTTTCACGTTTAAATATTGGATCTTTTTGAACACTAACTCTAATAATTAAATCACCATTTCTTGTTACATTGTAAGGATCTTTAGTAATAAATGGAGCATCACCAGCACCAGGAATTCTAATTCTTGATCCATCACTTATACCAGCAGGTAAATCAACAGTTCTTGATTGTGGAACTTCTTCTACACCATGTCCATGACATGTTTTACATTCATCTTCTTTTGGAATTATTACACCTGATCCTTGACATGTAGGACATGTTGATGCCATATGGAAACCACCCATGACATGAGTTGTTTGACCAGTACCATGACATGTAGAACAAGTTTTCTTTTTAGCATCTTTTTTCAATCCACTACCATCACAAGTAGTACAAGAATCAACAGCTTTATAATTTATAACAACTTTTGTACCGAATATTGAATCTTTAAACGGAATTGATTTTAATACTTCTATATTATCACCAACATGTTCAGTTACAAAATTTCTACCTCCTGCTCCTCCTGCTCCTCCACCTCTTCCTCCTCTTCCTCCTGCAAATGCTTCTCTAAATAAATCTTCAAAATCAAAACCCATACCTGCGAATGGATTACCACCGCCACCAGCAGCTCCTCCAAACCCAGCAAATGGATTGCCACCATTGGCACCACCACCTCCTGCAAATGGATTGGCATTACCATTTTCATCAAAAGCCAGTGCACCATATTTATCATATTGGGCTCTTTTTTCTTTATTTTTTAATAATTCATAACTTTCTTGAATTTTATGAAATCTTTTTTCAGCATCCTTTTCTTTATTTACATCAGGATGACATTTTTTAACTAAATCATAATATGCTTTTTTAATTTGTTTTTGATCAGCTGATTTATCAACACCTAATATTTGATAAGGATCAAAATCTATTAATGTTTTATTTGTAGAATGAAATAATCTAGAATTTACCAATAAAGGACCACTTCTAAGACATTTCAATGGTTTTGATATATAAAATCTTGGTTTAATATTTGTTTTAAGTATACTCGTTGGTATTTTCATCTTCTATCTTTGATAGTCTTTTTTCTCTTCTTTTCGGTTTCTTTTTCTTATTATTATATTAGATTACTAAATCTTTAATGATTGAATATATAACTTTGTAGATCGATTTATGTATGTGATATATGAAGATGTAGTTAAATTTGAAAAAAAAAAAAGAAAGAGTATATTGAAAATTAAAAAAATGCAAGAAGATTAGAAGATGTTAAAGTTTTCCATCAGATTCTATTCTATATCAAGCGGTGCACGACCACTAGATGATGATTGCAAATTTGCCAACCAATCAACCAACCAACCAACCACTTGAATCTTTTAAATAATTACTAAATACAAAAGTACAATACTTTGATCATAATATTTATAAATATTTTGGAGTACGATAATTCAATTCACTACATTAATAATAAGAATTTTTTTTGCACAAGGGTATATGCCATTTCATACATGGGGTTGCCCACGGCATTATAATTTTCCTTATTTTAGAATTTACTTTTTATAAATTTCTAACAACTTATAGTTAATTCATTCATAGTTTTCTCTAATTTCTTTTGTTTTAGATATGATCTTTAACCTTGTGTATTATTACTAGCACAACATGATTGTATTACTCCCAAAAACTCCTTACACGTCCAAAACTTATTTTTTTTTTGTTTACTTTTATTTCATTGAAAAAAAAAAAAATTATTATACACCACCATAGTTATATTATAGATCACATCATTCAATTAAAGAAGTCAATACGCCACCAATGGAAGCAAATAAGATAAAAGTTGTTTGGCATGATGGTAACACTCCGATTTATTCAGTGCACTTTCAACCAAACTCCAATAACAAAGCAGAAAGATTTGCAACCGCAGGAGGTGATAATAACATAAGAATTTGGCTGTTTGATAGTAATAATCAATTAGTATATATGTCAACACTACATAAACATGCTCTAGCTGTCAATACTGTTAGATTTAATCCTCAAGGAGATATTTTGGCATCTGCTTCTGATGATGGTAAATTATTATTTTGGATAAAAACTGATACAATCACAAAAGAATTCGGAAATGAAGACGAGGATTTGAAAGATATAAAAGAAAGTTGGAAAGTTATTGGCACTATACATTCAAGTTCTTCTGAAATTATGGATATTTGTTGGTCACCTTGTGGTAAATATATTGTTACTGGATCAATGGATAATAATTTACGTATTTATAAACTACAAATACTTGAAGATAAAATTAATGGAACTTTGATCAAACTATTTTCAGATCATAGTCATATTATTCAAGGGGTTTATTGGGATCCTCTTAATCAATTTATAGTAAGTCAATCTGCTGATAGAAGTGTGAATATTTATAAAATTTATGATAATTTTGAAATCAAAATATATAACAAATTTCAAAAATTTCAAAATAAAAATTTGTATCACCCAGAGTCTTTGGAATCCTTTTTTAGAAGGTTATGTTTTTCACCTGATGGTTCAATCTTAATTACTCCTGCTGGTTTGGAAGAAAGTGGAACTATTGATTTATCATCATCAACTACTACCACCACTGGTCCTACTGGTAATAGCAACAACCCAATTATTGTTGGTGATAATAATAATACTACTAATAATAATAATACTAATAATAATACTAATAATACTAATAATAATAATAACAATTCGATATATGTGTACTCAAGAGGTAGTCTATCAAAAAGTCCAATATTTAGAATAAATGGTATGACAAAACCGGCTATCGCAATTAGTTTTAGCCCAATTAAATATAAAAAAATAAATCCAACTATAGATTTACCTTATAAATTAATATTTGCTGTTGCTACACAAGATGGGGTAATTATATATTCTACAGATGATAGTTTTAAACCGTTGGGAGTAGTTTCAAATTTGCATGAGACTCCAATAACAGATTTGTTTTGGGATTTAGATGGTTCTCGAATTATAGTTTCTTCTACTGATGGTTTTTGTTCAATTATAAATCTTAATGAAGAGGAATTATTTGGAGAAAGATATATTGAAGAAGAAAAGAATTACATAGAAATACGGAAAGTAGAGACCAATCATGTAGTTGAAAATAATGAAGAAAAAAATCAAATTAATGATTCAAATGTTAATGGTTCAAATGTTAATAATTCAAATGTTAATGATTCAAATGTTAAAGATCCAAATGTTAAAGATTCAAATGTTAATGAAACTGAAGAGATTGCAACATCAATCGGAAATGTGAAAAATACGGACATCGGAAATCCAACACCATCATCAAGTTCAAAAAATCCAACTATTGATATATTCTTCAATAAAAATAACGATGACAAGAGTAAGAAAAATAAGAATAAAAAAAGGATAACTCCAACTTTAATACAACAATAATAATTTCATAGTTTTTAAAAAAAAAAAAAAAAACATATGCTAAATATATATATATACGACTAAATACAGGTATCTGCCATTTTATAGGGTAAAAATATTATTTTTCATTATTTAATTGAGCATCCAATCTCTTTCTTGCATTGATGATCATTTCTTGTCTTCTTTGATGTAATAAACTGCTTTGTTCTAATGGATTGGTTAAATTAATATCATATTTATCAAATAAATTGATATTTTTCTTAGTAAATTCAGTTGGTTTTTTAAATTCAGTTCTTGGTGGTTGTGGAGGTGGAGCTGTATATCCTGGTGGAAATGGTAATGAATTTGTTTCCATATATCGATTTATAGTGAGTTCAACTGATCCGGTATTTTCTAAATCATATCTAATTTGTTCAACAGTTAAAGATGGAGCTATAGTTTGAACTACTTCAATCATAGAATCGGTTACTTGTCTTCTATTTCTACGTTGATTTATCCCTCCTCTTGATTCCGTTGATCTTGTTGAAGATGAAACACCCGAATCTTGATTATTATTATTAATATTATTTGATGTAGGAGTGATATTATATTCATTTTGTTGAGGTATTGGAGATATTAACCACCTTAAAAATATAAAAGCTATTGCTAAAGCAGATATAAACAATACTGTTGATGTATCCATGATAAAAATAATCTAGTAATTATATGAATAAATGTTTAAACAACCAAATATAAAAAAAAAAGAGAAAAATGAACAAGACAATTTTTTTTTTTTTCTGTTCTTTTCGGGTTTGATTATTAAGTGATTTAGTTATTGATTTATTTAACGTTACATTTATTTTACATTTATTATTATACATTATTATACAAATATTATACCATTTTATTAGCTTCTTTATTGGAATGTCAATTTGAATTCTTTATCTTGATGTTTAACTTTATACAAAAAACCCGTTATTATATCATTTTCTTTGACAGGTAAACTTAAAAAATGATTTTTAACTTGATTTGCAAATTCTAATTTAGTAATTTTATTACTATTAGTATTAGTATTACCATTATTATTTGTAGAACTTGATTGATCATTTATTTCATTATTTTCAAATTTTCTTTTCTTTAATCTTTTACTATATGTTTTTTTACCAATTTCACTATTTAATATATTTGAATTTAATGATTCTGGATATTTTAAATTAAATCCATATTTATCATTATATTTAATTAATACTGAATCATCAAATTTTTCAAAATCTAATGGTTCAACTTTAGGTCTATCTTTTACCCCATTTGAATTTATATGTTTTTGTAAATATTGTTGTTGTTGCTGTAATGCTAATTGGTTTTTAGCCTTTTGAGAAGTTTTAGATGTGGATGATGATTCTCTATCTTTATCTTTTGAACCATGACTATTACGAGAATTGTGTTCCGATTCAGAAGCTGATTCCTTATGACGATTAGCCATTATGATTTATGTTGTTATTGTTATTGTTTTTATTTTATCTTGTTGCTATTTTATTAATCAATAAAATTAGTTTTGGTTATCAATTTTTTATTTTTATTTATTTTTTTTTTTCTATGGTTTTTATTTTTTGCCTTTCTGGGTTTCGTTCCGTACCTTTTTGGTTTTGATTAGTTAATTGTTGATTACTATTTTAGTCTATTTTTTTACAACCAGCACCACCACTACTTTTTCCATTATTTGCATCAATATTTATATAAATATATATATATATTTGCTTTAGTCTTCCCTCATAATTTAAGAAAGTTAAAATCAGACAAATCCAATGAATTTGAAAGAAAATGAAGAATTAAAGGAAACATTTACTTTATTAAGAAGAAATGGAAGTGTAATATCAACAACTACAGATGACGAAGAAGGTTCAATTCAAAGTCCTGATATTTCTACAACCAATTCCGATCCAGAAACTGATTCTGATACTGAAACTTATTCTCAAGCATCAATTGAAGATGAAAATATACTTATTGAACTGAATGTAACTTTTAAAATGCCATCTTTATCTACCATTAAAGATGAAAAATTTTCAGCCATACCAACGTCCTCACAATCGAATAGTGATTATTATGAGAATTATTCAAAGAAATTTATTGAATTTATGTCAGAAAATCCAACAACTTATCATGTGATCACTAAGTTTAAATCAATTTTGAAAAATATTGGATTTAGTTATTTGCCTGAAAATAAACCGATAAAAGATTTAAAACCTGGTTTTTATTATACTAGTAAAGATGATCAATCATTGATAGCATTTATAATAGGTGGTCAATGGAAACCTGAAAATGGATCTTGTTTTGTTGGAAGTCATTGTGATGCCTTATCAGTAAAAATAAATCCTGGTTCACTGATTAGACAATCAATTGATGGATATGATTTATTAGGTGTTGCACCATATTCCGGAAGTTTAAACAAATTATGGTTAAATAGAGATTTAGGTTTGGCAGGTTCCATTTTAATCAAAGATACTGATGGTAAATTTAAAAGAAAATTAATTAATTCTTATCCTGATCCAATTGCATTTATACCTGCTTTAGCTCCACATTTTGGATTAGGTGATATAAATTATAATCAACAAGAACAAGCTGTTCCTATATATGGTTATAATACAAATGAATCAGAAACTGAAGTAACAGAAGAAGAAAAAAATTCAAAATTATTTGGTCGTCATTCATTATCTTTGTTAAGATATGTTAGTAAATTAAGTGGATATCCAATATCTTCAATAATTGAATTAGATTTAGATTTAGTTGATGTTCAATCAAGTCATCGTGGTGGATTGAATGATGAATTTATTTATCTGGCAAGTCTAGATGATAGATTATGTGCTTTTGATTCTATTTATGGTTTAATTGAATTTACTCAACAATTTTTCAACAATAATTTGGATATTAATACTTATTCAGGATTAAATGGAGTTTATTTAGCTAATAATGAAGAAATTGGAAGTGCAACAAGAACTGGAGCAAAAGGAGGATTTTTAATTGATATTTTAAAATCAATTGTTGCTGATAAAATTAAAAATAAAAATATTGGTGAATCTATTGCTAATTTAACTACGAATACAGTTTTCTTATCGACTGATGTTACTCATGCATTAAATCCAAATTTTAAAAATGTTTATCTTGAAAATAATTTCCCATTACCAAATATTGGTCCATCCATAAAATTTGATTCAAATGGTCATGTTTTAAGTGATAGTTTAAGTTGGGAATTCTTGACAAGAATCACTAAAAGTTTAGACGATGTCACTTTACAAAAATTTCATATCAGGAATGATTCAAGATCTGGTGGTACAATTGGTCCAATTATGTCCGATAGTAAACGAGGTTTAAATGGTGCCAAATTAATTATTGATGTTGGTTTACCTATTTTAAGTATGCATTCTATTAGAAGTATTATGGGATTTAAAGATGTTGGTAAAGGGGTGAAATTTTTCAACCAAGTTTTCACCAATTGGCAAAGTACAATATACGAAATTGAAAATAATCATTAAAAACAAAAATGATAAAGTTAAAAAATGTTGACTATCTAAATAAATTAATATACAAGTATTTTTTTATATATTTAAAAATTTATTTTTACTCTATACTAAACTATTTTTGCATTACATTAACATAACCTCTACGACCAGCACGTTTATTTCTTCTTCCTCCGGCACCACTGGTTCCATTACTTTCTGTCATTGATAATAAATCATCTAAACCTGCATTAGCTAAACTTGGACCATTTTTCTTTGGTGCCTTTACTGGTGGTGGTGGTGCAGCCCCATTTCCAGAAGGTGTTGGTGGAGTTCCAGATGGTCCAGATGGTCCACTTGGTTCTGGTTTACTTAATCCTGTTGATACACCAGGTGGAGGAGCCGCTACTGGCTTCTTCATACTTGGAGGAGGAGGAGGAGCTTTACCTGCTTGTAATTGTTCTTCAATTGGTTTTGTTCTATCTAACCATCTCTTGTGTTTTTCATCATAATAAAATGGATTTACTTTTTCTCCTAATTTTGCTTTAATTGGTTTTGGTTTACCATCATTTTTATTAAATAAATTGAACCAACCACTATCTTTGTGTTTTAAACTTTTTCCATTATTATGTTTATTTTGTTGTTCTTGTTGTTGTTGTTGTTGTTTCAATGATTCTTGTTTTCTTTTCTCTTCTTCTTTTTTCTTTGCTGCTTCATCTTCATCTTCTTCTTCATCTTCTTCAGTTATCGGTACATAATCTCTAACAGTATCATCTTGAACTTCATATTGTTGGTATAAAGCACTTTGTTGTGATTGTGATAATCTTGATGAAAACATCTGATTTGGATGTGATCCACCAATGACTGAATTTGCCCTTGTTGTATACTCTGGTGATCCAGGTATTGGGAAACCATCTAATTGATTATTGCTACTTGTTACTCCATGTGATGGTTCAATTCCATGACTATTTAAGATCAATGGACGTGGTTTTGGAGATTTAATTATGGCAGAAGAAGAATCTAATACGGAATCAAAACTATCATCTATATTTGAAATATTCTTTGTCGGTTTATGAGGTGATGATGATGAATTATGAATTTCTGGTTGTGCTGAATTAATTGGTGTTGGTACTAAAATTGAAGGTTTTGATGGTAATTCAGCAGTTTGATAACCACCATATGAAAACATGTCAAATGATGAATTATTGTTGGCACTTTCGCGTGGTGGTGTAATATCTATATTTATATTATTATTAGTTGTTGGTTTTGATGGACTTGAATTAGCATCATTTGATGATTCTTGAGTTGCTGTTACAGGTGGCCCATATTTACTTCTTTTTGGTTTTGATTTAACACTTGACCCTGGTACATATGGATTAGTTCTAGTTACAGGTGCAGATTTTGTTTTCTTTAAGCCTGGTGGTGGTGGTGGTGGTGGAGATGGTTGGTTATTTGATTCTGTAAATGCTGGTTGTTTCAATTCATTTGATCCTTTAGCAGTCAATTCTGGTGATTCAAGTATTGTTTCTGGTAATTTTTTATTTTCTTCATCAATTAAATCATTTTGTTTATCAATAACTGGGGGTAATAGAATACTGTCACCACTAATTACACTTGAAATAGAATGTTGTTTGGAATGATTTGGTACATTATTATGATGAAATGAACCTAATGAAGATGTTGAAATACCTGCTGCTTGATTTGTATATGGGTATGATTTTGAAACTAAAGGTGAATGAGACTTCGGGTGAAAATTCAATGCTTTATCTTCATTTAAATTTACTTGTGAAGAATTATCAACATGTTGTGATGGTGCATATTTATCAAAACTTGAACCTTGATTTTGATAAGGTGATTTGCTAGTGTTGGCAACTCCTGGTGAATACTTATTTACTGAATTTGTTGAATGATATGAAACTAATGGTGGTGCTTGAAAACTATTATTCACTGATGAACTATTTCCTTTTCTATCAAATTGATCTGGTCCTCTTAATAATGGCAGGGAATTAGGATTAACAGTATTATAATTGTTTTGAATTGCAGTAAAATCTAAAACAGACGTATTTCTAGATACAGAAGGACTAAATTTACTGAAAACCCCATTTTCAGTAGTTTTTGGTTTTTGTTCTTCACTTCCAACAATAAATTTATCAATTTGTCCCCAAATTTTATCAAGATTAACTTTACTAATTTTAGTTCCAAACCATGTTCCTTGGTCACTTGATCCACATTCACTTAATCGAACTAATAAGTTTTGAAATTCATGAATCAAGTTAGGTGTTACAAATGGTGATTTATTTCCCAAAGATTTGATACTTGAATTAATATAATCAATATATCTTTGAGATTCATTTATTAATCCATAATCGGCCAATGTTGACGCATGTTTCAATTTTATAGATAATAAGTGAGGAAAATTACTTATATGAGAATTTAAACTTAATGCATATTCATAAACTTGAGTATACATTGAATTATGACCTGATGTTATTGCTGCAAAATTTTGTTGTGGATTAAATGGCAAACCACTTACAATAAATGAAATTTCTGAACCAAAGAAATTACCTTGAGAATTTAAAAATTTTCCAAATTCAATTAAAAATTCAGAAGTTTTCAATGATCCACTAATTAAAATTGATGATACAATTTCTCTCCAATGTAAATTTGCATATTCACCTTCATTTTGGACCAGATTCAAATCTTTTATAACACTTTGAACATTACCAGCTATAACTTTTAAAATTATAGGCATTATATGTAAAACTTTATTATTGCAAGATTTTGTAAATGGGAAAGTATTTCTTGCATATTCAGAAGCAATTTTAGCAAAACTTTCTGGACCATTAAAATTAGCAATGACTAACGCTAATGCCCAATCTCCCTTACTAATTGAATATTCTAAAGATTTTTCCATATTACCTGATTGAATCAATGAAAATACTGTATTAATACCCGATGTATCTAATCTATAACTATTAGTTGTACCTCCAGAAGTTGGTAAATCACTATCATTAAAATTGATATTTGGATTTAATAATAAACAAACATTTCTTATAAATTCAATATTTTTAAAATCTCCATCTTTCTGAATTAATTGTAATAAAATATTATTTAATAATAATTCATCAAACTCACTGTTATTCTTCAAATACTGTGAAGAAAATTCCAACCAATTAATAATATCTTTCTTTTTAGATTTATTTTTAATTAAAGGACCTGGAAATTGGTCATATATTTCTTTATCTTTAAAAATTTTGGAAGAAATTTCTTGAACAGTAATAACAGGTTGACCAAAAGTTTTATTAGGCATTACAACAACTGTATTTTGACCAACTGTCCAATTAAATATTGGAAATTGTCTGCGATTTAATTCTTCAGGATTAACAATTTTGGGAGCTGATTTATAAATATTATTCTTAGCATTGGAAAAACCACGAACTCTACCAGGTGGTGGAATTAAATGAGAATTTGTTTGTGGAGATTGATTTGTCCCTTGTTTGGAATTTAATAAATTACCTCCACTTGGTACAGGTGCTAATGCTGGAGCATATGGATTAATTGTGTTTCCTTTACCACCTACTAAAGAACTAGCTCTTGAATGAGTTTGCTGTCCTTGTGGAGCATATGGGCCTGCATTAGGAACATAAGGACTGCTTGCAGAAGGAGCATTTGGAACTCTTGTATTAATAGAAGGTTGACGTTGATGAGAACTTTGTTGTTGACTTTGTGGTAACACCAAAGATTGTTGTTCTTGGGGCTGTTGTTGTTTATGAATACCTACTGAAGGAAATGGTTGAAATGAAGCAGTTGGAGGAGAACCTTTATTAATAGGAGGTACATTGTGTGGTTGTTGTGGTTGAACTTGTTGTGGAGGGAAGGAATACTGAGCTAAACCCCCTTGTAATTGTGTAGTAGAAGGTGGTAATGGTACATTTACATTTGGTTTTGCTATTCCACTATGACCAACATTTGGAACATGTTGTTGAAATATTGGAGAAGTACCTGATTTTGGTTTATATGGATTTACTTGTGGTGGTTTATTTTTAGTTTTTTGTGGTGGTGCTGCAGGAGGACCTGCTTGATGAGTTAAATTGGGAGATATTGGTTGGGTTGAAGGAGAATTCAAATGATTGTGAGTCTTAACTGAAGCTACAGTTCTTGCAGCACGAGTTGGTTTTTTTAAATCATCATCACCAGGAAAATCTTCAAAAAAAGACTTGTTTGATTTCTGTATACCAATGGATGATGGTGCCGACATGTTTGGTTGTGAAGGCAAATTTTGACTCGATGTTGATTGAGTTGATGATGCTACAGGTGGTGGTAATGAAGAAGTAGATGAATTTGTAGCTGTTGTTGTTGTAGGTGGTTGAACAGGAGCATATTTATTAGGTGTATTATGTCTTGCTGCAGGTCTAACCTTATTAACCAATAATGTATCTGGAAAGTCGTATGCATCGTGTTTCTTTTTTGATTCTTCTAAACTTTTAACAAAATCATTTTTATTTTGAATATTTTGATTACCTTGAGTAGTAGTTATTGGTTGGTAAGATTTTTTTTCGGGGACATAAGAATGATGTTGAATCAGTTTCTTTAATTTTTGGTCTTGTTGTGGTTCTTGGTGAGGTGAATTTTCAACTTCATTATCTAAGAAATCTTCATCTAACAACAAATCGTCATCTAAATCCAAAGAAGCTAATTTATCGACAACTGAATCAACAGGTTCATTAAAATTATCACTAAAAGTTTGATCATTTGCATTGTCTTTGATTTCACCATGTTTTATATTTTCTTCAGGAGAAATAATTTCTTCAAGAAAATCACCTTCATCTTCACCAAATAAATCATCTAATTCTTTGTTATTACCACTCTCATTTATAGGGGAATCCAATATTTTATTGTCAAGTTCTTTATGAGTTAATTGTTCAATAAAATTTTCTTCATTTAGTTGTTCTCCTACTTGAGATTCTTCTAATAAATCTTCGGGAACAGCAATATGATCTAATTCTTTAACCTCTTCTTCTTTCTGTTGTCCAATATTAGTATCGATCAATTCTTTAATATCTGGTTCTTCTTGGTTCACATCAAAATCGATGTCATTAGATAAATTATCTTCTTTAACGTCAGAACTTGGTATAATATCAACATGTTCTAGTGGTGTTATATCATTCAAGTTTGAATTTGAAGGAATTTTATCAACTACTATTTCCTCTGATGGAAATTGTTGTTCATGTTCATGTTCATATTCAGACACTGGACCATGATCATGTTGTTGTTCATGTTGTTGTTCATGTTGATACTCATGTTGATACTCATGTTGAGACTCATGTTGATACTCATGTTCATGTTCATGTTGATGTTCAAGTTGATGTTCATGTTGATGTTCATGTTGATCTTGATCTTGATGTTCATGATCATGTTGATGTTCATGTTGATCTTGATGTTCATGATCATGTTGATGTTCATGTTGTTGTTCATGTTGTTGTTCATGTTGATGTTCATGTTGTTGTTCATGTTGATGTTCATGTTGTTGTTCATGTTGATGTTCATGTTGATGTTCATGTTGATGTTCATGATCATGTTGATATTCATGTTCTTGTTCATTAATTAATTCAGTATTCCCATATATCAGTTGATTATTCTGTGAATATTGTTCCAATTGATTCGAACTAAAAAAATCATCGTCATGATTATTAATTTGTTCACCACCAAATAAATCATCAACTTTTAATGTATTTTCAACATGAGGTATATTGTCAATTGATTCGATATTTTCTTCTTCAGTTTGTTCTCCATTCTGTTGTTGTAAGGATGTAAAGAAATCATGATCATTATTATTATTATTATTATTATTATTATTATCATTGTTGTCATTAAAATGATTCCCACCAAATAAATCATCGATCAAATTTGATTGATCCTCTATGGATTGATTATTAAAATCAGTCATGATTCTAAAATTAAATTTATATTAAAATTAAAATGTTAATTATTAAATATTAAATATAAAAATTTAGAAAATGTGGTTTAAATGGAATTTTTTATTTAATTAGAATGAAAGAGAATCTGAAAGTTTTTTAATTTTTGTTTGTTGGCCAACAAGAAAAGGAAAACAACTAAAAATTAAATCAAATCGAATCAATTTTATTTATACACAGGATATTTAAATATATTATGAAAATTCAAACTTATATAGAAATAGATTAATATTCCTTTTGATACTTTTATAATTAATAATATAATTAAAATTGATTTAATTAAAAGGGTAATATAAAATATATTACCAAAAGCTTTATAGAACTTTATTATTTTACCAATTCAAAGAGAATAACCTTATACTTTATATATATTTAAAATGTGAAATATAATTAATATCTTGATTAACTCCAACAATATTATTAAGATTCAATTACTGAAGTACTAAAACCTTGATATATTTATTTTTATTAATGAATATTACTTTCTATTTATAAAACATAATATATATAGCCCTGCGCTCAACCCAACTATATTATAGGGAATAAACCTTTAGAAAAAGAATAAAACAATAAAATTAATTTGAATATTATGCAAATAAACTGGTGTTATTATGTATTGCATGTATTTGTATTCAAATTACAATAATTAGGAAGATAAGTTTGAACCAGAATAAACCCCCACTGGACTAAAAATTCAATTCTTTAAAATTCATTATTTTTATTTCCAGAATGTTTAATGACATTTAGATCTTCATATGGATTCAACTACTGAAGTTAAGTAGAGAATATATGAATAATTGCTTAAAGAAATAAAATTCCAATATAATTTCTTAATTTTACTTTATGCTAAAATTTTATTTAATTATGTTTTGATTCAAAATTATAATGATTTCTCCTCCAATCGATCATTAAACTAGGATTCAGAGATTCAAAAAATCTTAAATTATTAAATGACCATGCTCATAAAAATAGTTAATATATGGTTCAATATCCTAAGTTCATACTCTAATTAGTTAATTTTGATTTAATCGTAAGTCTTGTTGTTGGGTTATTATTTTGTTTAAAATTGACAAAAACAAAAAATTCAACGTTAAAAACAACTACTACCACAATAATTGTTTTGTTTTAAATTTAGAAATAGACTTTTTAATCATAGATAAAGACTACCATAAAGATAATGATTTTTCAAGAGGAGTTGATAAATGAACTCAAATATTAGAGAGGATATGTAAAAAAATATATATTAATAAATCAATCAATTGATTTAAAAGAATACAACACGATTATTAATCAATTTGACAAAGGATTGATACCTTTTGCTAAATCAATTGATAGTTCTATTTATAATAATGTACACATTAATTATTTATGCCATTTTTTTCTGTCCAGTATAGTAGTTTCCATGCGGGTTGCAAAAAAAAAACCTCCCATAGAAGATTCATAGTTAATGAAAATTTTGAATTCTTGAATTCATTACTTCATGATAATCAAATAAGAAGATTTTAAAGTCTGGCAGTATGCTTTCAAAATCACCAACTAGTGGAAAAGATAATTTTCAAAGTGTTAATTTAGAAGTTGATGAAAACAAAAAACTGAATCAATTCATAAAATTCATGAACAAATTTAAAACCAAGTATACAATTCCTTACAAGTATAATAATTCTCAATCATTAGATAAAGAATCTTTAGTAGTACAAGAGAATAATAATGAATCATCAGTTTACCCATTACCATCTCAAGAAATAGATGACGTTGAATCAAATCAAAATAATTATCATCATCAACAAGTTTTACATTGTTTATTAGAAGAATATTATCCATCATTTCAACAAGAAATTGAAAAAAAAATTAATACAAGTAATTTTCTAACTTGGTTCCATCAATGGACTACTCGAAGAGTTAAATTTATTATTGTAGAAGAATTAAATAAAAAAGATATTTATGATCCAACAGATTCGACAATTCCAGTTGAGTTGTTACAAGAATTTTTTATTTATGTTGATAATAAATATAATATGCCAAATTATAAAGAAGTTATCAAAGACCAAGTAGCCCAAAAGAAGCATTTATATGAAAATGAAGATAATAAACTTATCAACTCATTTAGTAAACATAAAACAAGAAATTTTTTCAATAATTTTGATAGTGAAGATGATAAAGATGATGAAGAGGATAAAGATGAAGAGGATAAAGAATATGAGTATGAAACGCAAGAGAAAGAAGAAGATTTGGATTATGAAAGTAAGCAGCCGTCATTAAGTAATGACTCCAGAAATGGATTTTGGAACATAAAGTATTAATAAAGAGAGTTACCATATGTTTTTTTTTTTAACAAAAGTATTACTAATGATTAACTATTCCTAGATTTGTTATATATTGATTTTATCTAAATAAATATATAATAGTTTTTATATGAATTAAAATTTTAAATTTTTTTTTTGTTCAGATCAAAATAAAATTGAATTTTTGTATTACAACATGTCATTTAAATCACTTATTTGGAAAGAGAAACTCCAGGAGTATCCAATAAACACATAATTAGGCCATTTTAACGAGGTCCATTTTTTCTGACTTTTTGAAAATTTTAAAAAATGAACGAAACGGGGTTGGGCTCATTTCGTTTTTGGTTGTTTTTACTAGCCACCATTAAATGGGGGCCGGATTAATAATCCTTTTGTTGATCATTTAGAGATCGTTTAGAGATCTACACGGACATGGAATTAAAGTATATACCAAGTAAATAAACTATCTATATATCTGCCTTTAATATAGTTTGATCTATTAATAAATGGTATTCTAATTATGAAAATATGCTCTAATTTTTAATTATATATATTGGGAATTTGACAATTAACCTTTTTGAAATTCAAGTAAATATAAATTTAATATTTTTAAAATAGTATTGCAAAATTCAAGAAGAAAGGCAGTCTGCACAATAAGGCGCCACATCCTAACTTCCTGAATCTTAACTAAAATAAAAAGATAAATTTTCTCCAAAACTTGTTGTAGTAAAACTATGATGACCTAAGATCTACCTTTCTTTTTAATTAATGTAGATTTTTTTTAAAATACTTTGTGATGATGATGATGATGATGATGATGATGATGATAGTCGTGGATTTATAATTATTTGGGAAATGAATAATCTATTAAATTGTTGAAATAATAAGAAGTGGTTGTAAAAAAAATGAATAGTTTGCGGTTGCAAAAAAAATTTAAAAAAAATAGTTGTAAAAAAAATAGTTGTAAAAAAAATATTTTTTCGGTATGGATAACAGAAAACATGGCCTTACAAAAAATTTATTTTTTCGCAACTATTTTTTTTCAATAACACAAACAATTCACTTTTTATCAATCATTCATCATATATTCATATTCATATTAAGATTTGTTATTTTTTTTTGAATATATTTATTTTATTTAAAGATTACCATAATATATAATTTCAAAGAATATTAATTCCTTTTCAATTATGTTTTAATTCCTAAGTCATCATATCATCATTCATTTATATTAAAAGCAGGTACTTTAATAGTTTATTTAGTTACATAGATCAATTCCACGTCCGTGTAGATCTCTATACGAACTCTAAATGATCAACAGAAGGATTATTAATCCGGCCACCATACAATGGTGGCTAGTAAAACCGGGAAATATGAAAAGAGCCGAACCCCGTTTCGTTCATTTTTTAAAATTTTCAAAAAGTCAGAAAAAATGGACCTCTTTAAAATGGCCTAATTATGTGTTTATTGGATACTCCTTGAGTTTCTCTTTCCATATAAGTGATTAAAAGGGCATGTTGTAATACAAAAATTCAATTTTATTTTGATTTGAATTGTTTTTTGTTTTTTTACAAAAATTTATAATATAAAAACTATTATAATTTTTAAATTAAGTTTAATTAATAAATTTAGAATTACCAAATTAACTAATTTACATAATTTTGATTGACTTAAATTTAATTTTTGTTGTTGTTCATTAGTCATATTATATGAACTTTAGGTTCCAATTAATTTGTTACAAATAATATAAGAAGTTTAATCCTCTAGTAAAAGGAAATACGTTAAAATAAATATTTATAATAGAATAAATTTATTTTATATATACATAATAATTGATATATAGATGATATATCATATATTTCAAGTTTTACCGCAACATGTTGAACAAAGGTGTTAAATTTGGCCCCGCGTCGTTCTAATTTGGCCCCATGAATATTGCGATAACCACTTAACGCAGTTACCAATTAATTATTAGTACCAATATAGCATTTCTTGATCCAAAATGATATTTTTATACTTAATTAACGTTCCCAACAGTGATTAGGTTATTAATTACCTGATTTTTCAAAAACGAAATTATGTTTTCGGGGAGGTTCGAACCAGATACTGGTTTGAAAAGTTAACTTTCAAAAAATAGTAATGCACAGCTGTGCCAAATAGAAGTGTCGGAAAAGTTTTCGAAATTCAGAATGAGGTCTTTCTGCGGGCCCATGCCGCAATAAAAATTGGAACGAAATGGGGTTGGGTAATTTTGAAAACCAAGATTTTGCTGGCCACTTATTACAAAACCCCATTCTTAAAGTTGTATGAAGGTTTGTTATTGTGTTAGTGACCAGCAAAATACTTTCCAAAGGGGTCAGGTTATGTTTAGAATAACCCAACCCTTTTTAGTCAAAAATATATGGACCTACTAAGACATATTCAATATCCTGTAAATTTTAACCAAAACCCTAATATAATTTGAATCTGCAATATAATAACAACCACTAAATATTTCGTTATGAACATAATAATATAAGCTATTGGTAACAATAAGATTTACTCTCATTAATTTGTAGATCCAATCATCAATTATTATACATCCATCATTCAAGTAATATATAAATTTAATATTTTTAAAATAGTATTGCAAAATTCAAGGAGAAAGGCAGTCTGCACAATAAGGCGCCACATCCTAACTTCTTGAATCTTAACTAAAATAAAAATATAAATTTTCTCCAGAACTTGTTGTAGTAAAACTATGATGACCTTTTCTTTTTAATTAATGTATAGATCTTTTTTTAAAACAAAAACTTGATGATGATAATGATAAAGATGATGGTCGTGGATTTATAACTCTTGATGGAAATGAATAATCTATTAAATTGTTGATTCAATAATAAGTGATTGTTGTTAACATATGTATGTTTTGTTTATGGTTGCAAAAAAAAAAAAAATAACAAAAAGAGAAAATAGTAGTAAAAAATATTTTTTGGTATGGATAACAAAAAACATGGCCTTACAAAAAATTTATAATACCATTTTATTTATTTTTTCGCAATTATTTTTTTCAATAACACAAACAATTCACTTTTTATCAATCATTTATTATATTTTCATATTAAGATTTGTTATTTTTTTAAAATAGTTTTATTTAAAGATTACCATAATATATAATTTCAAAGAATTATATCCTTTTCAATTATGTTTTAATTCCTAAGTCATCATATCATCATTCATTTATATTAAAAGAAGGTACTTTAATAGTTTATTTAGCTACATAGATCAATTCCACGTCCGTGTAGATCTCTAAACGATCTCTAAATAATCAACAAAAGGATTATTAATCCGGCCACCATACAATGGTGGCTAGTAAAACCGGGAAAAACCAAAAGAGCCGGACCCCGTTTCGTTCATTTTTTGAAAATTTCAAAAAGTCAGAAAAAATGGACCTCTTTAAAATGGCCTAATTATGTGTTTATTGGATACTTCTGGAGTTTCTCTTTTCAAAAAGTAATTTAAATGGCATGTTGTAATACAAAAATTCAATTTTATTTTGATTTGAATTTTTTTTTTTTTTATAATAAATTATACATTGTTTTTAGAAAATAATTAAATCATGCTTCTAGATTATTTAATGGTATTGATAATATAATTAAAAGAGTTAAAAATTTTAAAAAATTTAGTTTCTCAATCTGATAAATAGTTACTATTAATGCTCCATTATATGAAGTTATTAAAGGAGTATTTGATAAAGAATTAATTTCAAAAATGACACCAAAAAAAAAAAAGGTGTGCGTATTTAGTTAATACGGCTAGAGGAGCAATTTGTAATACTGAATCTATTGCAAAAATGCTGTTAATATAGTGTAATGCAATGACAATTCATTGTTCAGGTAAGTACTTCATTAGATGTTTCAAACTAGTTAAGCTAAAGGTAAAGAAGATATTTTAGGAGAATATTTCTCTCATAAATATAATTATAGACCTCAAGACATTATTTGTATTGATGATCATTATGTTAGTAAAGCTTATGGTAATAAATAAATGAAGAGATGAAGAGATAGATAAATATATAAGATTTGATATATTTTTAAAGAATATTTTTCCTTGTATATATTTCTCTCCAAACATTTTTTTTTTAAAACATTTAATAAAGAAAGTTTGGTTGGTAAAATTTTCTATTAGACAAATTCTTGCAATAATAATTTAAAAACTATTCTTCGGATAATTTAAGTTTGGGATAAAAAGAAAGAATCCGAAGTTTTTTTTAACTATTTGGAAATGAAAAATAAAAATAAAAATAAAAATAAAAATAATAAAAATAAAAAAATAAAAATAATGATTAATTAAAGATCTTAATTATTTAATTAAATCTATATTAGGTTAAAATTATAAGAAATTGACAATACAACTGTGTTAATTTAACTTAATTTAACTTAATTTAGCTTAATTTAACTTAATTAAATGTAAAAAGATGCGAAAACTCGAAATATTCTTATTACTTAGTTTGGTTGAAGCTTAGTCGAAGTTCTTGTTCTGTTGTGTTGTGTTGGTTGACGCGTGCCACGAAAAATAAAAAAATAAAAATGAAAAAAAAAAAAAAACAATATTTTAAAATACGTGAACAATAAACTAAAAAAACTAAAATGAATAAATAAATAAATAAGAAATGTTAACAAGCCAAATCAAACCAAAGGAACCAAACCAAACCAAACCAAAGGTATCAAACAATAGATTTAAAATAAGATCTAGAATTAATAAATAACATAGAAAACTATTTAACTAAATACTTATAAATCTACTTTTATTTTTAACCATGTAACATCCACAACCACCACCCCCCCTGAATTGAAACGAATTCATAACTCTTTGCTTCAATAAAATAATACGTCTTGTATCAAACTAAAAAGTTAATTACTTAAAATGTAACCTAGTAAACCTAACCAAAGTAAAGTAAAGTAAAGTAAACTATAGAGATAGAAAATGGAGATAGAAGTTATTATTATTATAATAATAAATAACTATTAAATAAAACATTTTTGAAACGTAATGACTTTATTCAGTTAATTATAGATTATGAAACATTCTTAATCAACTGATGATGAATGATAAAGAAATCACATTCTAGATAAAACATTATTTAATTAACAAGTTAATATAGTATAATATAATATAATATTGGCTTTAATTAATGTAATAAATATATAATTGCTTGATTGATTGTTATTTAATATTAACAGAAATATCGTCTAATTAATTTATTCTATTTATTCTATTTATTTGATGTGATGTGTCTCCTTTTTTTAAAGACGCGAACTAAAAAAATTTTCTTTTTTCTGTTTCTGGTTGCAGGAACAGGAACAGTAACACGGTGCGTGATGAGTAGTGCAGTGAGTAGTGAGTGGTACCAAGGGGGACGAGGCGAATGGGGCTATGAACATACAACTTTACAACTCTGTATATTATTATGTAGTAGATCTTAAAATCCAATATACATAATATTAAAATAAAAACCAACCCCTTAAACTTGCATAATATGAAATATAAATATAAATACAAATGTAAATACAAATAAAACAATCAAAATGCACAACAAAGTAAGTTACTACGTACTTACTCACTTGTTATATTTTAATTAACGTTGGCGCGTTATATTTTTTTTATTTTTATTCTAAAAGATCGATAAAAATAACAGATTAAAGAATAAAGAATAAAATACAAAGGGGTTAGTAACAATTTAAATTTAATTTTAGTAAATTTAAATTTTAAAATAGTAAAAAAAATGGTTCTTGAGAGACAAAGAATAGGCTTATATATATAATAATAAAAGAAGGAGGTGTGTAGTTAAAAAATTGGCATCAAGGAGGAGAGCAAAGCGAAGGGAAAAATGAAAGGGGCCTGGCCCCATCGTTCGTAGTAAAATAGAAAAATCTTCGCATTGGACTAAAAAAAAAAAAAAAAATAGTTGCAAAAAAAAATAAAAAAATAAGAAAAAAGAAAAGAAGAAAAAAAACCACACGATATATAAAATTATATTTTATATTATCAAACATAACAGAAATATTGAATAAGTAGTAAAGTAAAAAATTGAATAAATTGAACAAATTGAAAAATAAAATGTAGTTTTATATTACTTACGTATAGAAGATATTATATATAATTACTTACGGTAAGTATAATAAATATTTTGTTAATTCTTTCTTTCTTTTTTGGTTTTTTTCTTGAATAATTTTTTTTTTTCTTTAGTTTATTTTTTTTTTTATTTGATATGGAGGATTTAACATTAATAATAATAATAAAGAAGAAAAAAAAGGGGAATAAATGTAAATGTAAATGTAAATGTAAATGTAAATCAAAGTAGAATAAGTTAATCTTCCAAAATTTCTTTGCTTTAGATGTTGAAAAATAAAATAAAGAAAATTAAAAATTACGCGAAAAAGTTTTTTTTTATTTTTTTTATTTTTTTAATTTTATTTTATTTTATTTTATTTTCCAGTATTGTGAAACAACGAGAAAACAAACAGAAAACAGAAAACTAAGAACTTATTATTTATTTATTTTATTTATTTATTTTTTATTTTTTATTTTTTCAAAGGGTAAAATTATTATTATGAAAAATTAATTTAAATTTAATTTATATTAAATTGTTACAAAATTGTTTTCAATAATTAAAGTATATCAAAAAATTTATATAAAAGATGATTTAAATTTCCATTTTAATTTAATTTTAATTCTAATCTTTTTCTCTTTTTTATTTTATTTATTTATTATCATTCACCAATTTTCATTCATTCATTCATATTAATTTATAATTACTTACTTACTATATTTTATTTATTTATTATATTATTTATTCACTCATAATTATATACTTTCATTTAATTTATAAAAATGGTTTCTGCATTAGATTTACAAGCTTTAAAAATTTTTCTTAATGGTCCAATTACTCATGATATGATTCATAAATTAGTTGTTGCTACTTTACAAGTTATTCCTTGTAAAGATACTAAAAATTCAACTTATACAACTACTGATAATACAATTAAACAATTACCTTCATTAATGACATTTTTAACAAAATTAATTAAATATACAAATATTTATACTGGTAGTTTAATGGCTACTTTAATTTATTTACAAAAATTAAAAATTAAATTACCTAAAAATGCTCAAGGTTTACCATGTACAAGACATAGAATATTATTAAGTTGTTTAATTTTATCTTCAAAATTTCATAATGATTCTTCACCAAAAAATAAACATTGGGCAAAATATACTGATGGTTTATTTAATGTTAAAGATATTAATTTAATGGAACGTCAATTAATTTATTTATTAAATTGGGATTTAAAAGTTAGTAATGAAGATATGTGTAATTCTTTACAAAGTTTTTTGGAACCAATTAAATTAGATTTAATTAAATCTGAAAAGATGAGAAGATATATGAATGAAAAGAAGAAAGAAAAAGAATTTAGAAATAGATCAACAACAAATTCAAATTCAGGTACTTCATCAGCATATCCATCACCAATATCTTCAAGATCTTCATCTATTTCTCCAGATAATTTATCTCCATTACAATATCATTATAGACAAGATTCTTCAAGTTCAATTTCTTCAATAAGTTCTTCAAATACAATTGATTCATTATATTCATCATCTTCATCAATTTCTTCAAATTCTACAAATTCTTCTCCAATTCAACAAAAAAAATTGAATAACAATCAATCTTTAGATTTGGTTGATCCAATTATTGAATTTACTGCTTTAAAAGAAGAAATGGAATTGAAAAATTTATTACAAAAATTGAATAATAATAATAATAATAGCAATAATAGCAATAATAATAATAATTATATGAATCATTCCAATTATTCAAATAATTCAAATGTCATTGGATATTAAATTTGATTTTCATAATATTATATAATTTTATTTTTTTTTATGTTCTGTTTGGGTAGGTAAATAATAGCTGGTTTCTTATATTTTGTTTGTTTGGTTCTTTCATGTTTTGGGGTATTTTTTTTTTATATATTTTCTATTCATTCAGTTTTTTGTTTTTCAATTCGACGTTTAAATCTTTGGGAAATTTGTATAATTTTTTTTTTTTTTTTCTTATTTCATTTATGTATATTTATTTAATAAAATGTTTTTAATAATATATTTAAAATTTATACTTCTAAATAATTCACATATATATTGTACTATACTCTCATTCACTGATTGTATTTTTGTTTTCTCCGCGAAATTTGTTGTTTCATTTCATTGCGTTCAAGGTTAGATCTCGCGCGCAATTCTTTGGTACCTTAATTTACTTAAAACGTTTAACTAAAAATCTAAGACATAAATAATAATCTAAAATTGATATAGTTGACTAACTATAAATTTATCTACTTTTTATAACAATCTTCTATGAAAATAGTATAAAACAAAAAATAGAAAAATAAAAGAGTATTTATAGTTCAATATTTAAGTAGAAAAATAA
>JAKTXL010000118.1:15313-46201 GCA_030582535.1 Insectozyma bohioensis | reverse complement strand
TTTTTTTTTTTTTTTAACAATATATTTTTAACTTTTTAGTAAACTGTTTGATCTAAATTATATTAAATTTTTCAAATTATCAGAAACAGTTGGGTTTTATATTTCAATTAATTGTTATATATTTTAGTTTACTTACCCCATTGTACGTTTTAAATCGATACATCCTATACTTACATATCCTAAAAAAAAAAAAAATTGTATGTTATTTTTAATTGTTTCCATTTCATTTTAAGTTTCTTTTTTTTGAGTATAGAGTGATCTGAAATATTGCATATGGGTTTTGGTTTCATAGTTGAATATATTTTTTTCAACTTGAATACCAAAAATTTATTATTTTAATCATGCAATCATTTTATATATATATTCGTAGTAAGTTTGTAAAAAATTTTAATATTGGATAAACGATAAAACAAACTTATTACTAGATTAAGAGATATTTCAATATAATGTAGTAAATAGCCAAGATAACTACAAAAAATAAAAATAAAAAAAAAAAAATTGTAAAACGTTTGAGAATTGCAAATGCTATTTTGAAAAAATAAAATAAAAAAAAAAAAAGAAAAAACATTTGATATATTTATGGATCTTAAAAATATGTCTAAGAATTGAAAAATAATCGTAACAATTGTTGATAAATAATAATAATCATCATTTAGAAAATATTCATTGATATCTAGAAGAAAAGAAAGATCTCTCTATACGATGGGCTCGTCATTTAGTATTAATTGATTAAATATTTATTATTTTGTACCATTTATTATATTTTTAGTAAGTTTTAGTTTTTAGTCGTGGTCGTGGTCGTGGTCGTGGTCGTCGTCGTCGTCGTTTGTTTTATTGTATTGTAAAGTTTGGTTTTGCTTTTTCGTTTTGTTGGTGCTACCTTCTAGCCCAACCGTGTAACTTTTGTTGAGTTTAAAAATAAAAACAACACGTACGATATGGAAATTGAAAAACACCACTCCTTCGGTTTAAGTCAAACCACTTTTTTTTGTAAAGTCCGAATCTTTCTTTCTTTCTTTCTCTTTCTTTCTTATTTTTCTTTCTATATTATAGTTAAAGTCGTACTACATTTAAACTTTTTAAACACCTCAAAAAAATATTTATATTTAAAGAAACAAGTGGCGAAGAAAGAAGTAATTTAATTTAATTTAATTTAATTTTGCTACTACCAGTTGCAATTATTAAATTCTGTAAAGAACACATGTCAAAATTACTTTAAAACTATAAATTGAAAATCATTTTCTATTTATTTATTTAAAAACCATTTCCAAAATCCATAAAAAATCAAAAAGCCCTGCGTTCATTGCTAAAAGAGGATGTGTGATAAATAGAAATCAATATTTTTCCATATAAATATTTGAAAAGGAAATACCTTCCTTCCGTCTAATTTCCTTCTTATTATAATTCCATTGCATTAAATATAATGGTATTTATTCATATTCCTTCTTTGCTTTCTCCTTTTTTTTAGGTCATCTCTATAATAAATAAACAAAAAAAAAAAAAAAAAAATAGTTGATGTCATAGAAGAAAAATCATCGAAATATATGACACAAAATTAAAGGAACCCAAAAAAAAAAAAACAAATAATAAAAAATTCTTTGCAACAATTTTTTAAATTTATTTCTGATCTTAACAGTTAGTTAGGTATTCTTTCTTTTCGTCTTTTTTATTTGACAACCAATAAAATAAATCTTTAATATTTATTTATTATTAAAATTTTCATAATTGATATTAAGATTATTTATTTTTAATTTCTTAGATATTTGATATTACTTCAAAATCTTATCAGGTATTATATGAGATATTTGAAGAAGTTGAAGACAACTTTCAGAATATATATATATATATATATATATTAGTATCTTCAATTGAATATTTTCTGAAACATAAATTTGAAATAAATAAGATAAACAAAGAAATTTACAAATTTTTCTACAAAACAAAAAAAGGTCAGAAAAACTACAAACAAATAATCAAACAGAAAACTTGAAAACTCTAATAATTTTGCTTTAAAAATAATTATAATTATATCAAATTATAATTGTTGTATCTTGTTTATATCTATACAAATATATGGTATATAGTATATTGTGATTTTAATATAGTATCGGTTATTTATCATTTAATTCGGTAAATGTATAACCGTAAAATCGGAATCACCTGATTCTTAACTATGTGATAATTGGGAATTTTCACACACACACAAAAAAAGGAACATAAATGGATGAACCAGGCAGGCGGATTTTTTTTCTTTTGTTTGACTATCATCAATTGTTTTAATTCTCTTTTATAGTTCTTATCATTGAACTTTAAAAGATGATGATTTAGGTTGTTAATATTTTCTTTCTTATTAAGCTTTTCCTATTTTTTACGGTTATAATAATATATAAATCTATATTCTACGGACCTGCATATACTTTTGACTAAAAAAAAAAAAATTATCTGGAACATTAAATTGCTGCCAATAGAGGAGGACGAAGGTTAATAATGGTAAGAAATAATGAATGAATGTGGTATATAAATATATATTTTTATCTTTTAATATTAAAAATTTATTTAAAAAATCCTAATTCTGATATTTGTTATTTTTTCTACATATTGTAAGTTATATTAACAAGCTTTTTATTAAATAGATATAACTGATTGAAATAAATGATGTGTGTCTTAAATATTAATAAACACATGAAAGAAGTAAAAGACAAAGAAGAAGCCAATAAAAGAAATGTAAGACATAAACAAAGAAATAATGAACAATATAATTATATATATACCAAAATTAATGATCAAACGTATGGTATGATTAACTTATAAATATTCTATACAGGTTTTGCAATGACTTGACTTGATTTGACTTGACTTGATTTGAACGATACAAAAATAAACAAAAAAAAAAAAAACTCATGCCATGTCTGTCTGTCCGCCCCATGTTTTAATCTATTTCTTTTAAAAACTCGATGCTCATGCCCATGGGGGTTAAGTTTAGTTTATTATTATAATTGTGTGAAATTTCATTATTATTATTATCTGAACTGACCCCGTAATAATTATTATTTTAATGATCTAGAGTTGATTAAGATAAAAAAAAAAATTAGATCTATTGTCATTTGTTGAAGTTGTTATTTGTTGTGTTCCAATTATTTTTATTTTCATGATATAAACTTTTTATTTTTTAATATTATTATCATTATTATTATTATTATTATTATATTTACTCTCCCCACTAAACTAAACTAAATTTTTTCTTAAAATGAATCAATTTCAATAGATTGGAAAGATAGATAGATAATAAAAATAATAATAATAATAGTTATTGTTTAGAATTTGAATTTTTTTTCTGCTTTGGTAAATTTAATTTAATAATAAACTTCAATTATTTATTTTATTTTATTTTATTTTTCATTACCCCAACTTAACCTTAACCTCTGACCCCTTTTATTATTTCATAATAAATCATATCCCATACAATTTTATAATACAATATTTTGAATGAATTTCAATTGTGACATATATGTAAGTACATAAAAACAATAAGAGAATAGTGAAAGAGGTACAATTACATAAAAATATCAGGTTTTTTTGTTTTTAGTATTTAGTATTTAGTATTTAATTATATTAAAAGAGAACAGAACAAAACCGTTTCATTACACAAATTTGTAAATAGCAACAATTTTTTCTCATACCATTTTTTATTTTTCTTAACAATAATTAAGAATTTATTTTAATTAATTAATATTAATATTATAGTTGAATTTAGTTTTCAATTTTTAGTTTTTAGTTTTATCATCATCGTATATGCTTAAATATTATATATTATATATATCTCTTGTAAAATCCAAAGATTAATGAAAAAGAAAGAAATCAGAAGTTAGTTATATATTTAAATAACATTACATTAAAGAATTTAAAGCCAAAAAAAAAAAAAAGAAAGAAAAGAAATCTTTTTTTTTGTCCAATTGTGCACACCCCCAGTAAATCATTTTTTTTTATATCAGAGATTTATTGTATATATAATAATATAATATACTTCTATAATATATTATTTTATATTGTTCAATTAAACTCCATTAATTTCAAATTTCCAATTTTCAATTTTCAAAAATTTCTCAATTTACTTTTTATAAATATTTATTTATATTATCAATTTATATTCCCCAACTTCAATCAATTTATTAAATTATAATAATCATATTTAATCATGGTTAATCCTCCTCAACCAAGACATATACCTCCAAATTCGCCACGAATTTCATCAGCTTCAACAACAACAGCATCATCATCATCAACAGCAACTAGTACAAATCAAGCTTCACCAACAACACCTCATGCTCAATTACATCATCATCATTCTTCAACTCATTTCCTTCATCATCAACATCCTTCAAGAAAACCTTCAATTGTTGAATTATTAAGTTCTCCACCTCCATTACCTGATGATAGAGATGATGCAATTCATTATTTAAGTTTATCAAGAAATCCTTCTGTTAGTTCAAGAAATTCATCTCAACTTCAACAACAACAACAACAACAACAATTTCCTCAACAATTTCCTCAACATCATCATTCTTCTTCAATTGTTGGATTAGATTGGAGTGATATTTCATTATCTGAATTAACTGAATCAAATAAATTAATTAGTATTCATTCATCACATTCTGTTCAATCAGCTTTTGAAACTTTATTAACTAATAATTTAACTAGTGTGCCAGTTTCAATATCAAAAGATGATCCAAATGATTTAAGAAATTGTTTAACATTTGATTATAGTGATTTAAATACTTATTTATTATTAATTATGAATAAAATTCATTCATCAGAATTAAATATTGATGAAGTTTGTAATGATGAAAATCTTAGTCAACAACAAAAAATTGATTTTGTTCAAGCAACTATTTTAAAAGCTAAAAGAGGTGAAGAAGTACCAGTTGAATTTATTATAAAATTACATCCAAAAAATCCTTTTATAAAATTTATTGAAAGTGATACATTATTTTCTGTTATGGAAACTTTAGGTAATGGAGTTCATAGAGTTGCTATAATAAATGATGAAGCAACAAAAATTACTGGTATATTATCTCAAAGAAGATTAATTAAATATATGTGGGAAAATGCAAGAAGATTTCCATCATTAGATTTTTATTTACAATCAAGTTTACAAGATTTAAAAATTGGTTCAACTAATCCAATTACTATATATGATGATCAATTATTAATTGATGCTTTACATAAAATGTTTAATGAAAGAGTTTCTTCATTAGCTGTAATAGATCGTACTAAAACTTTAGTTGGTAATATATCAATTGTTGATGTTAAAAATGTTACAAGTTCAAAAAATACTCATTTATTATTTAAATCAGTTTTAAATTTTATTAGTTATAATTTATCTCAAAAAGGTATTGAAGAAGGTCAAGATCAATTTCCAATATTTCATGTTAATAATCAAAGTTCTTTAGGTAGAGTTATTGCAAAATTAGTTGCTACACAATCTCATAGATTATGGGTTGTTGATTCTTCAAGAAAATCAACTAGTTCTATAAGTGGTAATAATAGTAATAATACAAGTACAAGTAGTATTGCACCAGATCAACAAACAACAACTACAACTCCACATCTTGGATATGCTAAACCAATTGATTCATCAATACAACAAAAAGCTGCTACTGTAGAAGATACATTAATTTTAGAACAAGAAAAACCAGTTATACCAATAACTCCAACTTCTGTAGCAGCAAATGCAGCTCAACAAGATGGTTCATATGGTAATGGTATAGGTAAATTAGTTGGTGTTGTAACTTTAACTGATATTTTAGGATTATTTGCAACATCAAAAGGTAGAAGAACAGATCCTCAATTAGCTAGAAATCAAAGAAGAAGAAGTTCAACATCAACAACAAAATCTTCAATTGAAAGTACATTAGGTGAACCAATTTCTCATACAACTACAAGTAGTAGTGGAACCGGAACTACAAATAATAATAACAATAACAATAATAACAATAATCATAGTAATAGTAATAATAATAATAATAATAATAATAATAATAATAATAATAATGGAGGAAGCTCAACGTCAAGTGGAACTCCAAACAGTAATACTGGTACAACTGGTGCAAGAAGTAGTCTTGATTCTTCAAGTGAAATATTTAGAAAAGCATATACTAAACCACAAGAAAATGTTTTTTCAAAAGATTAACTAAAAAAAGAAAATTAGTCATAACTACCATTAATTTTAAATAAATAAATAAATAAACAGATTAAAAGAAAAAAAAACAACAAAATCTAAAAGAAAAAACAATAATATAAAAAGAAAGAAATAAAGAAGAAATTCAAATAGAAATTGTAATGAAATGATTAAACTTTAGTTTTTGATTGTTAGGTGGTGTGAGTATTATAGTTTGCTTGTGTTTTTCTTTTCTTCTTCTTCTTTTTTTTTTTTATTTTTGGTTTATGTTTGATTTAATTATTATTACTCTTGTTATTAATGACTCATCAATCTATATATATGTATATGTCTGTCAGTATTTGTAAATACCTAATTTATAATAATAAAAAAAAAATAGTTTTATTTATTTAAAAAAACAAATGATAAAAAAATGATTGCAAAAAAAAAAAATAGAAACTTATCAAATAAATATATATAGTTTTAATTGAGTGTAAAAATAAAACTAACTTAACTGCACACGTTGTTAAAAAAATAATAATATAATATTGCTTGCAGTAAAATTTATATTGAAATTGAAATTGACCCCGTCGTATGAAAATCCGCACGACTGAAACAAAACAAAGCCCAAAAAAAAAAAAAGTGTATCATCTCGAATCAAAAATAAAATAATTCAATTCATCGCCCAATTTCATTTTCATTTTCAACTTATCTCTCCACCAGACACGACACTTTTTTGAATTTTTCTTTATTTTATTATCTATGTATGTAGCCTAATTACCCAATTATTTTCTACTTGCAATTGCAATTGAATTGAATTGGGTGATTATATTATATTATATTATATTATAGAAACATAAGAATTGAATAAATTATTATTATCAAAATATTAAAGAAATTGCTTAATTTTTCGAAATAGAAAGAAAAGAAAAGAAAAGAAAAGAAAGAGAAGAATTAAATTATATTATATTATATTATATTATTATACATATCATATCATCAGTTTTGTTAAATAAAAATAAAATAAAAAATTTTTTCTTTTTTGATGAAAAATCAGACACTTTTCTTTCTTTCTTTTTTATGATATGGAGAAAGAGAAGAACTAAAGTAACAGTAGTAGTAACAGAAGTAAGAAGAAGTCAAATTTAAGAAGGATGAATGTTATTACATACATTATTTGATCTCGAATAATTTATTTAATAAGGCTATATTCCATTCTATGCAAGTGAATCATGTTAATTGAGAGTTACAATCTTTTTATATCAATTGAGAGATGTTGTTTCTATAGAAACCAGATTCAATTTTTTAGTTTTTGTAATATTATTAATTACTACTGTTAGCTTTTTTAACGAATGGAACTTTTTAAAACATTTTTGAAATTAAAATTTTTGTAATAAAAATTTGTTTTGTTTTGTTTTGTAATTTTTTATACTTTTGTAACTTTGTAACTATTTGCTACTACTCTATTATATTATATTACTACTTATACATTACATTGTACTTGTTAATTTTGTATTTTTTTTGTCATTTCTTATTTAATTGCTGTTCTTTAATTAAAAATTATTTTGATATTCATTGTATTAAAAAGCCCAGGGCGAAAAAAAATCAAAAATTTTTTTTTTTAACCAAATTAGTTTTTGTGAATTTGTAATATATATAAACTTGAGATGAGTTACACAAGTTTAAAGAAAGATAAAAAAAAAGAAAGAAAGAAAGAGATAGTTATATATGAATATTACTTATTCAAGGGTGATTGATTGATTAAATTACTTTTTGAATTTCTTTTTGAAAAACTTCTTTCCCTTCCCTCTCTCTCTAATGTCATTCATTCAATTTAAAGAATTGAAATCGGAATTGTAGCAACTATAATAATTATAATACTATTGATTTGGTATATGATGTCCCAAAGACTCTTAAATTATTAATAAGAAGATCAATTGAGATCAATTTAATTTAATTTAATTTAATTAAATAATAATAATAGTTATAATAGTTATAGTTATAGTTATAGATCATATTCAACTAAAAATTAAAAAAAATGTCTGAAGTTGAAAAAACAGGGGGTGTGTAATTTCGTACCAGTTTTTATTTATTATAATTATTATTTTTCTTTGCGCTGTCTTCTTCAACCACCACCCATTTATTATTTTCTGTCTTTTTTTTTTTTTTTTTTCAAATTTGAAAAAAATTTTTTCATCTACCAAAAATGTTATATATAATTTAATCATCCCCCCTTCGAAAAATTTTTTTTTTTTTCACTTTTTTTTTTCTTTCTTTCTTCCAACTTTTAATAGTAATTATATATATTAATAATGGGTAAAGAAAAAACTCACGTTAACGTCGTTGTTATTGGTCACGTCGATTCAGGTAAATCAACCACTACTGGTCATTTAATTTATAAATGTGGTGGTATTGATAAAAGAACCATTGAAAAATTCGAAAAAGAAGCTGCTGAATTAGGTAAAGGTTCTTTTAAATATGCTTGGGTTTTAGATAAATTAAAGGCTGAAAGAGAAAGAGGTATTACTATTGATATTGCTTTATGGAAATTCGAAACTCCAAAATATCATGTTACCGTTATTGATGCTCCAGGTCACAGAGATTTTATTAAAAATATGATTACTGGTACTTCTCAAGCTGATTGTGCTATTTTAATTATTGCTGGTGGTACTGGTGAATTCGAAGCTGGTATTTCAAAAGATGGTCAAACTAGAGAACATGCTTTATTAGCTTATACTTTAGGTGTCAAACAATTGATTGTTGCTGTTAACAAAATGGACTCAGTTAAATGGGATAAAAATAGATTTGAAGAAATTATTAAAGAAACTTCTAACTTCGTTAAAAAAGTTGGTTATAATCCAAAAACTGTTCCATTCGTTCCAATCTCTGGTTGGAATGGTGATAACATGATTGAACCATCAACTAACTGTCCATGGTATAAAGGTTGGGAAAAAGAAACCAAAGCTGGTAAATCAACTGGTAAAACTTTATTAGAAGCTATTGATGCTATTGAACCACCATCAAGACCAACTGATAAACCATTAAGATTACCATTACAAGATGTTTATAAAATTGGTGGTATCGGAACTGTTCCAGTCGGTAGAGTTGAAACTGGTATCATTAAAGCTGGTATGGTTGTTACTTTTGCCCCAGCTGGTGTTACCACTGAAGTTAAATCTGTTGAAATGCATCATGAACAATTAGTTGAAGGTGTTCCAGGTGATAATGTTGGTTTCAATGTTAAAAATGTTTCAGTTAAAGAAATTAGAAGAGGTAACGTTTGTGGTGATTCTAAAAATGATCCACCAAAAGGTTGTGATTCATTCAATGCTCAAGTTATTGTTTTAAATCATCCAGGTCAAATTTCAGCTGGTTATTCTCCAGTTTTAGATTGTCATACTGCTCATATTGCTTGTAAATTTGATACTTTAATTGAAAAAATTGATAGAAGAACTGGTAAAAAATTAGAAGAAAATCCAAAATTTGTTAAATCAGGTGATGCTGCTATCGTCAAAATGGTTCCAACTAAACCAATGTGTGTTGAAGCTTTTACTGATTATCCACCATTAGGTAGATTTGCCGTTAGAGATATGAGACAAACTGTTGCTGTTGGTGTCATTAAATCAGTTGAAAAATCTGATAAAGCTGGTAAAGTCACTAAAGCTGCTCAAAAAGCTGCTAAAAAATAAGTTTGATTAAAAAAATTTAATTTACCACTAAATTTTTTTTTTGGAAATATATTTTTTATTTGTTTTATATAATATTATATATATATATAATTATAACTTAAATATTTTTTAATGAAATAATTTTTTTTTTTTTTTTCACTTACTACTATATTATATCAGTACTGCTTGGAAACCTTTTCCACTAACTATACCCATCCAATCACCTTGATTTTGTCTCCAACATACATTATTTACTTCTAAATCTTCATCATATGCTAAAACAGGAGTATCAATTATGATACCATTATTATTATTTCCATTATTATTATTTCCATTATTACCATTATTATTACTATTTCCATTATTATTATTATTATTCGTGCCATTATTATTCGTTCCATTACTACTACTATTATTATTATTATTATTATTATTATTTATAATTTTATTATTATGTAAATTATTAATATCCCAAACTAAAGCTTGACAATCATCACCACCAGTTAATAAATAATTTGAAGTTGGATGCCATTTAATCAGATTTATTGGACTTCTATTAATCCCACCTAATGAACCATCTATTGTAGCAATTGGTAATCCAGGCATTCTCATATCTATAATTAATACTTGATTTGAATTTATTCCAACTGTAGCTAAATGATGTTGATCAATATTTGAAGTTGATAAAGTTAATAAAGCTTTTGAATTTGTTGTTGATAATGATGTAGATGCATTAGCAGCGGCAGTTGCAGCTGCAATAGCTTGAGTAGATGATGATGAACTAGATGTTGTACTTGATGATGATGTAGGTTCATAAATTATAGTTGAATGTTCTAATGATCTTAAATCAAAAACTCTCATTGATCCATCATTTCCAACAGATGCAAAAATATTAGTTGATTTATATAAAAATTTAACATCAAAAACTTCTGAATCATGAGCAATTAATTGAGTTTTAATAGTTGCTGTATCATTCATATCATCTCCACCATCTCCAATTCCACCATTACTACCACTTGTTATTCCTCCTCCTCCTCTTATTGGATGTGAACGATGTAAATCCCATACTGTACATGTTGTATCAACACTTGAAGTAATTAAAATATTTGGATCTAGTTTATTCCAATCAAATGAAGTAACTGGTGGATAAGTATTTATATCATCATTTTTTTGCGATAGACTTGATGATGAATTTGATGAATTTGTTGTTGTTGAACTATTTTGTGCTGCATTATTTGCTAATATATGAGTTTGTTGTAAATTATAAGTATCATTACCTTGATCATTAATTTTATATAATCTTAAAACTTCACTTGATGCAGCTAATCTTTCACCAATTCCACCTCCTCCTATACCTCCTCCATAATTATTATTTAACATTGATGGATCCCATTGTAAATTAGTTATTGGATAATCTAAATTAGTTTCACAAACTTTTTGAAAATAAAATCCAGAAACTACATCATCATTTAAATCATAATTTAATGTTTCACTTGGTGATAAATTATTATTTGATTGAGTATTTTCAAAATTATAATCTTTTTCATTATCATAATTTAATCCATGAATAATTTCTAATTTATTATTAAATGCTTCTCTATATGATCCTAATGCAATACAATCTAATTGATTATTTGATAAATAAACCCAATCACTTGCATATAAAGGATTTGAACTATAATAATATGATGTACGTTCTAATGCAGTTGCTGTTGCTGTAGTTGTTGTTGTAGGTAATGATAATGAAGAATTAGTTTGTGATATAGGACTTCTAATATTTGAATATTTTTGATTATTATTTTGGTTATTATTATTATATTGTGATAATGATGATGATGTTAATTGTTGTTGTGATGAATTTGTTGAACTTATTGATGATGAATTATTATTTATTCCACCCAGTGAACTTGTGGAACCTCCGGTAGCTGCTTGCATTATTGGATATGAAGTTGGTGTATAATTAAAATTATTACCACTAATTGAACTATTTATACTACTACTACCCCCAATTGAAGAACCTCGTTTAGATTTATTATAATTATTATACCAATCCATGACCCATACACACACTTTTTTTTTCCTTACTTTTATTTTTATTTATTTATTTTCCTTCCTTACTTTATTTATATCGTTTCAAAATGATTTTATTAAGGTTTTCTTCTTCTTCTTCTTCTTCTTTTATATATATTTCTGTATATATATATTGTATATATATCTTTTTATATAGTTTTGAATTGGAATAATGGAGTAGAAAAATTTAAAATTTGATTTTTCTTCTCGATTTTTGTTTTTATTTTTTTTTTTTCTCTCTTCAACACATTTTTCTTTTTCTAGAAATCAAAATCAATTCTGAAATATATGAATATGTATTAAATAATATAATGAATGAAAAAAGAATCTATAAAATAATATAATTAAAAAAAGTATATATAAAATATAAAAATCAAACGAATTAAAAACAAAGTTATGTTATTTTTTTTTTTTTTTTAACTTATTCTTCAGCTAATTCTTCAACTGAAGGACAAGTACAAATTAAATTTAAATCACCATAAGTATCATCTAATCTTGAAACAGTTGGCCAACATTTATTTTTCTTCAAGAAAGGTAATGGATAACCAGCTTGTTCTCTAGTATAACCTCTTGTATCCCAATCTTGAGAAGATATAATATCTTCAATTGAATGTGGAGCATTTTTTAATACATTACCTAAACCTTCATTATTTGCAAATGAATCAATTTCTTTTCTAATTGATATTAAACTTTCAATAAATCTATTTAATTCATCTAAATTTTCTGATTCTGTTGGTTCAATCATTAATGTACCAGATACAGGAAATGACATAGTTGGTGCATGGAAACCATAATCTTGTAAACGTTTTGCAATATCAATAGCTTCAATACCAATTGATTTAAATTCTCTTAAATCTAAAATAAATTCATGAGCACAATGTTTTAAACCTTCATTTGATGAAGCTTTATGATCAACAAATAAAATTTGATAATAAGGTTCTAATTTATTTAAAATATAATTAGCATTTAACATTGCTATAGCTGAAACATAAGGTAATGAATTTGCTCCCAACATTTTAATATATGAATAAGAAACTGGGATAACTGATGCACTTCCAAATGGTGCAGAATTAATTGATTTAATTGATTCTGAAGTTGAATGAGGAGTTTTTAAAAAATGATGATTTGGTAAAAAAGGTTTTAAATGTTCTTTAACACATACAGGAGCTTGACCAGGACCTCCACCACCATGACTTAAAGCAAAAGTTTTATGAATATTTAAATGACAAACATCAGCACCTAAATCTCCTGGTGAAGTTAAACCAACTTGAGCATTCATATTTGCACCATCAAGATAAATTAATCCACCATTTGAATGAACAATATCAATAGCAGTTTTAACACCAGGTTCAAATAATCCATAAGTTGAAGGATAAGTAATCATTATAGAACATAAATTTTTTGAATATTTTTCAGCTTTTTCTTTTAAATCTTTTAAATCAATTGAACCATTTTCTAAACATTTAATTGGTATAACTTTTAAACCACACATTGCTGCTGAAGCTGGATTAGTACCATGAGCACTAACTGGAATTAAACAAATATTTCTTTGTTCATATTCACCTCTTGATTTATGATATTGTCTAATTAATGATAATCCAGTATATTCACCTTGAGCACCAGAATTTGGCATTGAAGTTGTTGCATCAAATCCTGTAATATCATTTAAATCTTTTTCAAATTCATCAATTAATTCTTTATAACCTTGAGCTTGATCAATTGGTGCAAATGGATGAATTGAATTAAAACCTGGCATTGATAAAGTTTGCATTTCAACTGTTGCATTTAATTTCATAGTACATGAACCTAATGGAATCATTGAATTAGCTAATGATAAATCTTTTGATTGTAATAAATTTAAATATCTCATCATTGAAGTTTCTGAATGATAATTATTAAATACATCATGAGTTAAAATTTCATCAGTTCTTAATAATTCTTTTGATAATTGAGGTAATTCATTTGGTAATTCAATTTTTGATCCAGTAAATAATTCAATTAAATTATTTAAATCTTCTTTTTGAACAGTTTCATCAAAATTAATTGATATAGTTTGATCATCAACTTTAAATAAATTAATATTATAATTATTTAAAGCTTTTAATAAAATTTCATCAGAATTTGTATCTTGATTTAATTTAATAGTTAAAGTATCAAACCATTGATTATTTAAAATTTCATGTTTTTTACAAACTTCATTAGCTAATATAGTTGTAAAACCATAAATACGTTTAGCAATATTTTTTAAACCTTGAGGACCATGATAAACAGCATAATTAGCAGAAATATTAGCTAATAAAGCTTGAGCAGTACAAATATTTGATGTTGCTTTTTCACGTTTAATATGTTGTTCTCTAGTTTGTAAAGCTAATCTTAAAGCAGGTTTACCTAATCTATCTTTTGATATACCAACAATTCTACCAGGAATTTTTCTTGCATATTTTAAAGAAGTTGCAAAAAATGCTGCATGTGGACCACCATAACCAAATGGTACACCAAATCTTTGTGAAGTACCTAAAGCAATATCAGCACCAAAATCATTTGGAGATTTTAATAAAGTTAAAGCTAATAAATCTGTTGCCATTGCAAATAATGAATTATTTTCATGTAAAATTTCACCAATTTTTGTATAATCATAAATTAAACCATTTGTATCAGGATATTGAACTAATGCACCACAAACATTTTTAATTATTTTTTTTAATTCAATTATTCCATCATCTTTAGATAAATTAATTTCAATAATTTTAACACCAATATTTTCAGCTCTTGATATTATAACATCTTTTGTTTGAGGATGAATATTTGAATCTATAACATATATATTTTTTTTATTTTTTGAATTATGAAATGATAATGACATAGCTTCACCAGCTGCAGTACCTTCATCTAATAAAGAAGCATTTGCCATAGATAAACCAGTTAATGAAGTAATTAAAGTTTGATAATTTAATAAACTTTCTAATCTACCTTGAGAAATTTCAGGTTGATAAGGAGTATAAGAAGTATACCATTGAGGATTTTCTAATAAATTTCTTTGTATAACAGGTGGTAAAATAGTACCTGAATAACCTTTACCAATAAAACTTTTAACAATTTTATTTTTTTTTGATAAATTTTCTAAATGTTCTAACATTTCCAGTTCTGTAAAACCTTGTTCTGGTGTTATATTTAATTTTCTTTTAAATAATACATGTTCTGGTACAACATTTGATAAAAATTCATCTAAATTTGAATAACCTAAAGTTTTTAACATTTCATCAACTTCATTTGGTGTTGGACCAATATGTCTTCTTGTAAAAGTATCTAAATTATTTAATGAAACTTTTTCTGAATTTGGATTAAAAACTGTTTTATAATTTTCTGATGATGTATCTGCTTTTACATGATGATGAGTTGCTAATAATCTTTTTGAACATATTGAAAATTTCAATTTTTTTGAAGTTATTGATCTAAATAATAATGATGATGATCTTGTTTGAATCATTTTAGATTAATTAAAAAAATGAATAAATAAACTTAATAAAAGAAAAGAAGAAAAGAAAGAAAAGAAAGAAAGCAAAAAAAAAAGGGAAAAAAATATATATTTATATATGATTTGAAAATCAAAAATTTCAACGGTGTATATATAAAATAAATTATATGTATAATATTTTTAACTCTGGAGAGAGAGCAGAGATAGTAAAAAAATGTATTTACCGCTGGTAGTGAAGTGAGTGTTACATGTATTTTGATGCCATATGATATGGAAAAACAAACTTAAACTTAAACGGCAGTTGTGTTTTGTGTGTCGCGTTTTAGAACTTATAGATAATAAGAAGTCAGAAATTAAAGAAGAAGTCAAAATCATACATTGTTTTTATTTTTATTTTTTCGTTCTCTTCTCCTTCTCTCCGTATTAGCTTTTTTAGTTTTCAAGATCTCCATAATAGTTAATCTTCTTTCTCCTAACCCCAATTGTCTTTATATTGTATAACTATATATGTCCAATTTCATAATATGAATCATCATCATCATATTATTATTATTATATTTTTTTAAACTGTATTTTATTTTATATAACTATATATATATATACAAAAAGAAGTCAAAAATACAATATAATATTTATTTTAGAATAAATCCAAAAATAATTTTTTAAACGAGACACAAAATTTTATTGTATTCGATAAAAGCGAGAAAGAAAATAAAACAGAAATTTGGCCCGTGGAATTGAAATAAATTTTTGACTTCTTTTGAAATTAACTTTATATTAAAAATTATTATTATTAGTTATTATTATTATTATTATTATTATATATTTTACTATATATATTAGTTTTTTAGTCTATCATTTGTTTATATAAATATTTATTTATTTCTTTATTTTATTTTGTTTTATTTGTTTTATTTCTTTTAATTTGTTGATTTATAAGGTTTTCTTAAATTTTGTAAATCTTGTAACGTCTTTGAAGTTATTGATTTATTACCAAGTTGTTGTTGATTATGTGGTTCATCATTAGTTTCAGTAACTGTTAAAGTTGGTTGATTATTAGGTAAATGTGAATAAGCAAATGATAAACTTCTACGTACACTAAAATCTTCATCTAATATAGGATCAACTTCTTTTTCTTTCTCCTTTTCTTTTTCTTTTTCTTTTTCTTCTTCTTCCTTTTGTTGTTGTTGATTTTGATGATTTTTAATATCATGAGGTGTAAGTGTATGTGATCTATTATTAAATTTATGATTATGAATATGATGAACATGATGTGTGGTACTATTATGAAGATGATTATTAAGATTATTACTACTATTATTATTACTATGATAATGATGATAATGATGATTATGATTTATTTGATTTGGAATATGTTGACTATAACTTCTTATTTTTCTATTAGTTGATGAAGTAGGTGGTGCTGTTGGTACTACTGAATATTTTCTTTGTTTAAAATCAACTCCAACTTCTTTAATATTAGTTTGATGTTCAGGTTCTACTTTATTAAACCAATCTGAATTTTCATCATATTCATACATTGTATAATCAGTTCCATAAGGTTTCAGTTCTAAACAATATAATGTATGTAATGGAACATCTAATTCACCAATTGATGATTTATCAAGATTTAAAAAATATGCCAATAAAATTCTCAATACTACACGATGTGATATAATTAATACATGATCTGTTGTTCTTTCAATTTCTGTAATTAAAGGTCTTAATCTTGTTAATACATCTAAATAAGATTCTCCTCCAACTCCTGGATATCTATAACTTAATTTATTTTTTAATCTTAATTCAAATTCTTTTGGATATTTTTTTTGAATTTCTTGATATGTTAAACCTTCAAATTTACCTCCACCTAATTCATTCAACATTCTCATTTGTTTAATAGAATATAATTGATCATTAAAATATGATCCTGTTTCAATTGCTCTAACCAACATTGATGTCCATACACAAAAATTTGGTTCATTTGGTATAGAATCTAATGTTGCTATATCATCTTGATTAAAAATTGAATTATATTTTAATTCTAATCTTGAACTAAATCTTTCCAATTGTTGTTTTCTAAATTCTTGTCTTTGAAAATTCATAAATTTAACTAATGCTTTAGAAAATTTTAATCCACGTTTAGTTAATTGTGAATCTCCTCCAATTCTACCTGATAAATTATCTTTACTTTCACCATGTCTTGTAATCCAAATTTGTCTTTCACATAAATTAAAATTTAATAAGAAATAAACTGTTTGTGATGATAAAAATCCATTAATATTATATGAAACAACTTTTTTACCAACATCAATCATTTTAACATATTGAAAACCAGGAATTTTTTCTTCTTCTTCATCAATTGTTTCATAAGCTTTTTCATAATTATGTAATCTACCAACAAAATCTTTTAAAGCTAATTCAGGATCCATATTTTTATAATCTGGTCCACTTAATTTTAATCGAATATTTGATTCAATAATTGATGGATCACTACATATACTTTCTAAATATAATACTTTTAATTCACCATTTGATCTTTCTTGAATTCTTTTTAATACTCTTTTTCTTCTTTGTTTTGTAGAATTTGTTGCATCAAATATTCCAACTGATCCACTACCTAATATAATATAATCTAATAATTGTTCTAAAGTATCCATTGCCCATTTTTCTCTAATTTCATTACTTGCTTTATTTTCAGGATTAAAAAATGCTGCATCATGTTTTTCTGCAACTGCTGCTACAGGTGGTGGTGCTTTTTTAGATTCTTGAGTTGGTGATTGAGATTCTGTTGGTGTATGTGAATCAGGTAATGGATTTTTTTCAGGACCTGCATTTAATTTATCTTTTCTTCTTGTATTACCAACATTGAAAACTCTACAATCATGTTGTAACCAATTAAGATATCTTGTTAATTTATTTGTAATATAAGATTTACCTCTTGCAGGTAAACCAACCATAACTATAACTAATTTAGATCCAACATCAACTTGAGCAATTTTACCATCTGGTGAAGTTTTTGATGATGTTTGACCAGGAATATTTAATGTATAAGTTTTTCTTGCTGATGGTGGAGGTTTTGTCATTAATAAATTTTTTAATTTTTCAATTGATGGAGTTTTTTCAAATTGTTCTTTCATATAAGTTGGAACATCTTTTAATAAATTATCTTGTAATGATTTATCCATATGTAAAGGTTTTGAAGTAGTAGTAGATTTATTATTATTAATTAAATGTGGATGTGAACTAATTGAAGGTTTTTTTAATTCAGTTGTAGTTTTAATTTCTTGAGTACCAACTAATGATGATGCAGCCATTGCAGCAGTAGTTCTTGCATTACCTAAAGATTCAGTTTCAGATAATGAAACAGGAGTTTCAATTTTTTTTAATTCTTCTTGTTTTGATAAATCAGCTAAACTTAAATGTGAAATATTTTTAGTTTTCTTTAATGGTTTATGATGATTATGTTCTTCAGTTAATGTAGTATCAGCTTGATGATCAGTATGATCATCTTCTTCTTCTTTAATTGAATGAATATCATTTATTGCTGGTTCTTCTTCATCATCATCTTCTTCTTCATATGATTGTTCTCTAGTTAATGGTGATCCCATATGTGATACAATTGGTGTATCAGTTAATGGACGTTTATTAAATTCAGGTAAAAATGAATTAATTGAACTATTTGAATCAGAAGGTTCTAGTAGTTGAGAATCTAAAGATTTTGACATTGATAATTTTTCTCCACCATAATTTGCAAATTTTTTTTGTAATTTTCTTAATGATGATGATGATAATTGTTTTTTATTATTTTTACTTCTATTATATTTATTTTTATTTTTATTTTTATGTTTTTGTTTTTGTTTATGTGATAATTGTTGTTTATTTGTAGTTTTTGATGATGATTTTTTATCATTAATAATACCAACATTTGAAGTTGATGGTGATAAACTTGATGGAGAAGGAGTAACACTAGTTGTAAATTGAACATTATGATTATTTCGTAAACTTGGTTGAAGTTTTGAAGTTTTAAAATTTGGTTTACGTAGTAGTATACCATTTGAATCATATTTTGGTGATGTATTATAATCATCATCTTCTTCTTCTTCTTCCTCTTCTTCTTCAGAATCTTCAGAATCTTCTTCTGAATCATCACTATATTCTGAAAGTTCTTCTTCTTCTTCTTCTTCATCATCTTCATCTGATGATGATGCAGAAGATGATGATATAAAAACTTGTGAAGAATTCATTGAATCAAAATTTGAAAATGAAACTTTTTTAACAGCAGAAGATCTTGAATAAGGTTGAATTTGAGAATTACTTGAATTTGGATTTGAATGTAAATGTGATAAAACTCCATTACTTATAGAATTTGCTTTTTGACGTTGATATAAATTCGGTGAATACGGAGGTGTTGAAGATATCGATGTCGGAATTGAATGATCCAAATCAATTGATTTATTAATGTGATGATTATGGTGCGATTGTTGAGATTGGGATTGTTGTTGTTGTTCAAAATTAGATGCTATTATATTACGTATAGATTCATGATGTTTTTGATTACTATTAGGACGAAATTGTGGAGATGGGGATGATTTTGGAGTTGTTGAAGAAGTTAATAAAGCTGGTGATTGACCTGGTGATGGTGATGCGGAAGATGTAGTAGTAGTAGTTGCCTTTGAAAGATTATTATCTGTTGATGTCATATATATAATATATTTTAATATAGTATATATTTATCTATCAGTTTAAATAAGATGATGTTATGTTATGTTATGATGTAGTTGTTATTAAATGATATGTGTGGGTAAGAAAATATAAATATAAATATAAATATATATATATAATGTGTATGGTTGTTTTATTATCTTAGATAATTATTATGTTATTTAAAAGGAAGAGTAGAAGAAGAAGAAGAAGAAGAAGAGAAAAAAAAAAAAATATTATATATAAAAAAAGAAAAAGAAAAAAAAATAAAATCCTACAAATTAGAAACATTTGTTTTAAAATTTTATTATTGTTGTTGTTTCCATTTTATTTCATTTCATTTCTCCTTTAATTTTATATTATCTTATATTATTGTATCATCATCACTTACTTCAGTTTACTTTAGTTTACCCCGGTCTTTTCTGTTTTAAATATTTTCTTAGTTATTTTAGACTTTTAAAACAATATATATAATGTATATGTAATTAAATTAATACAATTCCAAAATTAATAATTGATTTGATAATTTTATTAATTATTTTTTTTTTTTTCTTCTTCTTTTCTTTTTTGGTTCTGTTTCTTTTTTTTCTGCATTGTTTGCTGTACTATATTATTATACTACACTTTTTATAATAGTCAAATAATCGATTGTAAATCTTATCCGTTGGTCCAGTTTGTTCTTTTCAATTTATATAGAGATAGATAGATGTATATCATATATAGATAGATGATAAGTAATGAATTAAGGAATACTGTTTAAAGTTAGTTCGAAATATATAAAAACATACAAAAAAAAGTATGGTCTCTGGTCTTGTCTTGTCTTCATAACCTAAAAACAAGAATCACCCCTCAATCAAAATCAAACCCTTTAATACTGATTTCCATGTATAGAATTCAAATCAAGCAACCCCGGTGAATATATTATATTATATTCAGTTAATAGATGATCAAACAGGAAAGAAAGCCTTATAAAAAAAAGAAACATTTAAAAATGTGGGCAATCAATCTATAAAGAAGCCATAGAGGGTAATGGGTTTAATTGATTCTCGGATATATATATATATATATTATAGTACCTTTCCTTTCCTTTCCTTTCCTTTCGTTTCCTTGTCAATTGTAGTTATTAAATCAAGGGAGACAAAAGTAACTGATCAAAGAAATCCGAAATCAAACAAAAAAATAAAACTTCGGAGTTTCTGTTTTTTTTTTTTATCTCTGCCTTATTTTTTTTTTTTTTACAACCAAAAGAAAAAAAGTTTTTTAGTTTAGTTTTTAGTTTAGTTTTAGTTTTATCATGTCCCCCCCCTCTTTTTACACACCAATTGAATTGATTCAAAGTAGATGATTTTGATAATGGTTAATTAATTGGATACACACATACATACACACACGTTTCATCTAAGAAAATGTAATATATACTTTTAAAGCAAATGGAATGGGGACGATTAGTTATATTATAATAAATATTCCGTAATTTTAGAATTTTTAATTTTTAAAATAAAGTTACCATTAATAATTTCTTAATCTCCGTCTCTTTCTCTCAATCTAGATTTCTTTCTTTCAATGAAACATATATATTATTATAGATATTAAAGTTTTAATTAGAAGAATTAATTGTTAATAAGTTTCATTACAATTAATATATACAAATTGAAAATATTTTATTTAGAATTTGGTTAAAAAAATTTACAAAAAAATTAAATATACAAGTACAGGAAATAAAATAAATTTACTCTATATTAAATCCAATAACTTTTTTTTTTAATTTAAGAATATAATTATCCCCATGGGTCATATAATATAATATATATATTCTTTTTCTCATAATCTTCTTTTTATTTATATCCACCATTCCAATTTGAGTGACCAGGTTTAGAACCAAAAAACCTAAAAATCTAAAAATCTAAAAATCTAAATTTTTTAATTTTTTAATTTTTAATTGTTTTTTTCCTTTTTATTTATTTATTTATTTATTTATTTACTGACAAACAACCGAAAAACGAAAAATGAAAAACGAAAAAGAAAAAGGACCTAGAACTAACAAACTACTACTAAAGTTAATTCAAAACTAAATAAATAAGATTGTATATGAATGTATAATATCTATTGATGAAATAGTGTATAATTCAACTAAAGAAATGAAATAGACGATTATGATTTAGATATATTATTATTTTTATTATTGCATTAGCAGAGGTATTTTTATTTTTAGGAGATAGTGGAATTGACAACCAAATAGATCAAGATCCATACAACACAACAACAACAACAACAAAAATGAACCAAATGAATCAAATATTTCTCTATTAATATATATATATATATATATATTGATTATGGAAGTATGCAAGAGTAAATTATATAGAAATTTCAAGAAAATCTGAAATATCTTATTATATGGTACTACTACTACTACTTACTATACTATTTGGTAAAACTATAACTATATAATAATTTCCTATCCAACATAATATAATAGATCCAGACCGCAATACGAATAGATATTAAAGATTAGATTAAGTAACACAAGATTAAAATATTAGATAAAAAAAATAATATAAAAAAAGACAAGACAAAGTGAAAAAGACAAAGAAAAAAAGACAGCAGCAGAAAAAAAAAAAAAATAAAATATAAAATTATAAAATTATAAAATTATAAAAAATATTTTTTTATATTTTATAATTTTAATTTTAATTTAAAAATAGATTTACAAACAAACTCTCCACAAATGATCATCATATATAATAACTATTGTATTGTTGGTATTGTATTGTATTAATAGTTAGAGAGAGAGAGGAGTATTAAGAGTTATATCTATTTAAAGTAAAGTAATTGGAACAATAATAAATAATAAATAATAAATAATAATAAATAATAAAGATGAAATAATGAAATTCTATTTTTCATATGGGTTTCATTTTACATTTTAAATTATTGGAAAAATGAAATACCGAATAGAGAGATAAAAGAAGAAATAAATAGCAAATATAACTATATTATATATTATATTTATTTATTTATTTATTTATAACAAGATTTTCTTTAAATTTTCTTTCTTTATTTCTTGTTTAATTGTTTTAAAATTTAAATATTTAAAGTTAAGTTAAGTTAGTTTGGTTTTAAAGTTAAAATTTTTGAACAAAACTCTAAAGTGAAAACTATAACTTATTAATAGTAGTAGTAGTAGCAATATTATTGATTTGATATTAATATTAATATTAATATTAATATTAATCAAGGCGGGAATTAAATAATTTTAAATATATAGTTATATATATTTCATTAAGAGAAATTTAATTAACCCTAATAATTAACCTAATTAACCTAATTAACCTAATTAGTTAAATTAAAATTTTAAAAATTAGAATTTAAAATTTTTGAAGAAAATGCAAAATTTATTCTATTCCATGGGTTATATATTAATATTATATTATATTAAACATATAAAATACATCAATTAATTTAATTTAATTTATGATTAATGGTTTTGATAAGAGAGTAAGAAAAGTAAGAAAAGTAAAATAAAACGAAAAACGTTTATCATATATATCTAAACTAATAAAAAAAGAAAAAGAAAATTTAAATATTTAAAAAACATTTTTTTTATTTTTATTATTATTATTGTTACGAAACAAATAAAACAAAATAAATAAATAATTTCAAAAGATAATAAATTTTTTAGTTTAGTTCGAGATTTGATATATTTATTATTATATTATGTATCAAATAAATATTCTATTGTTTCTATTAAAATCCACAAACTAAAAATTCAAAAAATTAAAAAATCAAAAGCAAGAAAGAAAGAAAGAAAAATGCAAAAATGCAAAATGCAAAAATGCAAAAATGCAAAAAATAAAAATCGGTTTTTCTCTCTATTTGATTATTTTATTTAACAAGTAAGTAAGTAAGTAAGTATGTAAGTATGTATGTATGTCATATAAATATATTTTAATTATTGTTTTGTTACTATTATTATGTACAACATCTTAATTTAAAACTAAAAACTAAATTTTTTTTTCATTAAGAGGTTATCTAATTCATTCATTCAAGAGTCAAATCAAATCAAATCAAATTAAATCAAATCATGTATTATACTAAAAGAAACAGAACTATAAAACTAAATAAATGATTAAATGTAGATTAATGTAATATATATATATATATTATTATTGTTTTATGTATTCTAATGTAGTGATCATATATATGACATTGATTACTTAAATAATAGAATAGCAAATTTAGTTTAAATTTTTCATAGATGATAAGAGAAAGAGCAAAGAAGAAAAAACCAAAGAAAAAAAAAAAACAAAAAAATAAAATAAATAGATAAACTACGATGTTCTTCTTATTATTATTTAGTACAAGAGATTGAATTGATCTTATTTATATATGAATATTATTATCTCTCTTTTTAATATTGAATGATATATAATATACATTGAAATTTGTAAACCCAAACTTTCAGTTTAGTTTAATTTAGTTGCAAGAAATTAAAATTAAAATTAAAATTAAAAAATTAGAATTTATTTTTTTTAAAAAAAAAAAGTTTAAAAAAAGTGAAAAGTTTAAAAATATAATTCTGTCTATGCTACTTTACTTTACTTTAATAGTATAATACATTATACATATAAATACATTTTAATATAGTACAAACACTATATAATTAGTTAGATTAAATAGAACAAACTATAATTCAACTATTTCCGAACTTACCAATATATACAAAGTATTATATTCTGTGGATTTACACAAATATATCATATTATATATTATATATATTCTTAAATTCTTATTCAAACTCAATTTCTAAAAAAGATGAAATAGGTTTAAGCATTCAAGAGCCAAAAAAGACTTTATTTATTGATTTATATATATATGCCCTGGGCTTAATAATAATAATAATAATTATTATAAGCATTGTAAAAAAAGAAAAAGAAAAAGAAAAAGAAAAAAAAAACCTGATGATTTTTAGTAACTATATCTTTGATTCAATTCAATTGATATAGTTTTAGTTTTAGTTTTATATATATATATAATCATTCAATAATCGTTTATTATTGATTGTTATAAAGTAAAGTAAATTAAAATTAAATTCAAAAGTTTAACTTTCTTTTCTTTTCTTTTCTTTTTTGGTTTAAATTAAAATTTAAAACTAAATTTAAAAATTTTAAAAATTGAGTTTTTTGGTTTTGGTTTTGGTTTAAATTTAAATTTTAATTTTAATTTTAAAAAAAAAATAGAATTGGATAGAAAAAATTCAAGAAAATAGAGACAACTAACTAACCAAGTAACTAACAAACTAACTAAGAGTATTGTATTATATTGTATTATGTGATATTGTATTATGTTATATAGTGGCTATTATGTTATATGTTGTTAGAGGTATTTATTTATTTATTTATTTTTATCTAAATTTTTTCTTGTTTCTTTAAATTTATTTAAACTTTAAACAATTTTTAATATTTCAATTATTTCAAATTTTTCAATTCAATTCAATTGAATTCAATTTGAATTCTCTCCAATTGTTACTCTGAAGAATTGAAATTTTAAGAAAAAGAAAGAAAGAACCAAAGAAAGAAAGAAATTCTTAACTATTACAGTACGAAAATAATTACTTGAATTGAATTGAATCAGGTGGTTTTGAAAGAATAGATGTGAAATAAATATTTAAACTCTTATACATAAATACACTACATACTTATGTTTTTATTTTTAGTCGTTCCCTCCGTCAAAAAAATATTTAATTTAATTTAATTTTTAAATTAAATTAAATTAAAAAAAAAAAGAAAAAAGAAAAAAAAAAAAAATAAAATAAAAAATAAAAAAAATAAAATAAAAAAATAAAATACTATATACAGTACCATATATAATAATAATAATAAAACTAACACAACCTACTTTTTTTACAACAACCCACACATACCTATACCCACACACCCACATAATCCTATATATACACATATATATATATATAATATTATTATTATACAATACACTACACTACACATTATTCTTAGTAGTATATTATACTACTATATATATTAAATATATATATAATCAATATATTATAATATAATCTTTTCAATTCCAAATCCAATTCCAAATTTCATTTCTTTTTTTCTTTTTTTCTTTTTTACTTTTACTTTTCTACATTTTTCTTATTTTCTTATTTTCCAACATTTTAACCAACTTTTCATATATTTATATATAAGATAACAACCTATTCCTTTTGTATTATTAAATTATTAAATTATTAAACTTATATATATTATATTATATTATATTATACTATTATACCCACAATTACAATTACAATTACAATTTTATAACTATTACTACTACTACTTACTACTACTTTACAAGTTTACTACTTTTATTTTATTTTATTTTATTTTAGATAACTCAACTTTCAATCAACCTTTTGCCAATTTAACTTCCTATTTCAAAGTTTTATTTGTCAATTTCCTTTATATCTATTACAATCTATTTCAATTTTAAATTAAATTAAATTAAATTAAATTATTATCATTATCATTATGTCACTGGAATATCCACCTATATTTGAAAATTCAACTAGTTCATTCTTTAATAATACTACCACTACTACAAATAACAATAACAACAACAACAACAATAATTCATCTAATAATACACCAAATAATAATACTAGTCATAATAATTTTAATTTTGATAATAATGATGGTACAATTCTTGATACATTTCATTTAAATGATGAAATATTTTTTAATAATTATCAATTTAATTTTAATAATAATAATAATAGTAATATTATTGATGATTATTTTAAATCAAATATTCCTTTAACAACAACAACTACAAATTCAAATTCAAATTCAAATTCAAGACAACAAAATGTTGCAAGATTTGATGAAGAATTAATTAGTAATATATCATCAAATTCTTTAAATAATTATTTTACAATGGGTAATAATTCAACATCATCTTCATCACTGTCATTTTCTTCAGCAAGTTCAAATAATAATAATAATAATAATAATAATACAACAACACCTAAAATACCTTCAACACCTCAACTACAACAACAAAATAATTTTATTAAACAACATGGTAGACAAAATTCAAATTCTATACCTATTGATCAATTAACTTTGTTAACTTTAAGAACTCCAAATAATAATAGTCAACAACAACAACAACAACAAATAAAACATCAATTTCCATTACTTGATAATTTACAACAACCAAATTTTGATTCATCAAATTCTCAATCACCAACTTCAACTTTAGTTAATAATGTTAGTTTAGATCCAAATACTGTAGTTGCCGCGGCAGCAGCAGCAGCAGTTGTTGCAAACACTACTCCACCAACAAATAATCAATCAAGTAATAATTCAAATTCAAATTCAAATTCAAATAATAATGATAATAATAATAATAATAATAATGAATTTATACCTCAGGAAGGTACAATTAATCCTCGTCAATTATTTAATAATAATAAATTAAATACTTCTATTAGTTCACCTAATTTATCTACTTTATTTACTAATAAACAACAACAACTACAACAACAACAACAACAACAGATACAACAACAACAAATAAAACAACAACAACAACAAATACAACAAGCACAACATATTCAACAAATACATCAACAAATACCACAACAAATACAACAACAACAACAAATACCACCACAACAACAAATACCACAAGAACAACAAAAACAAGTTCAACAATCTTCACCATTATCATCATCTACAAGTTCAATACCTCCTCAATTACCTTATTCTAATGTACCACCAGTTATTCCAACTCATAATAGAAGTAGTTCAACACCTCAATTTGATTTTAAATTAAATGATGATTTTTCAAATGCTATTTCTACTTGGTTTAATAATAATGAACATTTAATTATGGATGAAGCTAGATTTTTCAATAATAATAACAATAATAATAATAATAATGGTAATAATAATAGAGTTAATAATTCAAATATAAATCCTACTACTACTACTCCAAAAAATATTAAAAATCGTTCACATTCATATTCTAATGGTATGAATAGAAATATTAGAAGAAATTCAAGTCAATTTATTGGTAATCCAACAAATACTACAACAACAGGTAATAATAATATATTTCCAGATTCAACAATATCAACAAATACATCACCAATTATTTTATCAACTTCACAATTTGAAAATATTAATGAAAATAATTTACAACAACAACAACAACAACAACAACAAGAAAATAATAATAATAATAATATTAATATTAATATTAATAATCTTAATTCAAATGGTACACAAAAAAAGAAACGTAGAAAAAGTTCAATTGTATTATTATCTGATTCACCATCTATATCACCAACAAATTCAAATTCAAATTCAACAAATAATAATAACAATAATAATAATAACAACAATAATAGTATAAAAGAAGTTATTAAATCTGAAGTTAAACAAGAAATAATTAAAGATAAAGATTTAATTAAAGAAAAAATAGATGATAAAAAAGAAAAAGAAAAAGAAAAAGTTGAAAAGAAAAGTTCAAATAAAATTAAAAAATTATCATCATCATCAACATCAACAAATACCCCCAATACAAATTCAAATTCATCATCATCAACAGTTTTACCTAATGCACAAGGAGCATTTCCATGTAGTGATTGTGATAAACAATTTAAAAGATCAGAACATTTAAAACGTCATATTAGATCAGTTCATTCAAATATTCGACCATTTCATTGTAAATTTTGTGAAAAAAAATTTAGTAGATCAGATAATTTAGCTCAACATTTAAAAACTCATTATAGAACTGATCCTGAAGGTAAAACTAATATAATTTATGGAAATCCAAGTAATCATGGTAGAAAAGATAAAAAAAATAATAGTAAACAACAAATTCAAACAACTACAACCACAACTACTACTACTACTTAGCTAAAATTTTTTTTTATATATATATATATATCCTTTTTATTGACTGGTTCAATTATATAAAAAGGTATTGGTTTTTCATTATTTTTTTTTTTTTCTTTTTAATTAAATACAAACTTATAAATACATAAATTAAAATTAAAATTAAAATTAAAATTAAATTTTTATAAATTATAGTCTTTTCTTTCTTTATAATATAATATTCTTGTTTATAATAAATAAATATATATATATATAATCTACATAATATAAAAATCAATTTTATATATATATAGATGTATGAACGATTTTGTATTGAGTTGTGGGTGTGCACAATAGTATAAAAAGAGGTTGCGATTCTTTTTTTTTTACTTTACCCAATCAAAAAATACTTGAAAATAAGAACGAAGAAAAAAAAAAATTAACATCTATCTATATATATATTCATTTTCAATAAATATTCATTTCAAAAAAAAATGGCAGGTCACAATCCATGGGCAAAAAGAGATGCTTGGAGATATGAAGGACAATTCTCACGTTATAATCGTTTTAAAAATGCATTTCCTGGTTTAGGTATTGCTATTGTTGCATTTACTTTATATTGTGGATATGAAAAATTGGTACTTAATAAAAATGAAAATCATCATGAAGAACATCATTAAAGTAGATAAGACTTGAATCAACTGAAAAATATAATTCAATATAGATATAATAAGGTATAATAGTAGAGACGATACGAAGTTTATGGTTAATTATTTTTTTTTTTTTTTAATAGTAGGGAGACGGTCCCTCAAAAAAAAGTATAGTATAATATAATACAATATAATGTACGTTATAGAAAATCTATTTATTTAATATATATATATATATACAAGGAATAAAAGTATTTATTTATTAATTAGTTGTAGTAGTAGAATTTGGATCAGTAGTATTATTTGATGAAGATTTTTCACTTTCTTCCATAACTAAAGTTTCAAATAATGATCTATTTGAATTTTCATCACCAATAATTGAACCAGAAGGAGCATGAGATTTTGATAAATTAGCTTCTAAAATTTTAGTTTCAATATTACCTAATTCAGTCCAAGAATTAATAAATGATTGTTCATTTAATAAATTATTATTTAAATTATTTAATGGTATAATTGCTCCATACATTAAACTTTGTTCTTTCATTATATGACTTTCCATTTCTTCTTTCATTCTTAATTTATAAAATTCAAATCTTGCTATATCATAAGCTTCAAATATTGAAAGTTTTGAATCATCATCTTCTTTTGATTCTTCTGTTGTTGTTGATGATTCTTCTTTTGTTTCTTTTGTTGAATTTGTTAATAAATATAATGTACGTTGTACAACAGATTCACCATCTAATGATTTATTTAATTGTAACATTCTTGACCAATCACATTTAGATAATTCATCACCATTAATTTCAATTAAATTTTTAGGTCTTGATAATTCCCAAGGATGTTGATCATAAAAAGTTGATCTAATTGAATCTTCAATAAATTTTAATTTTGGAATTTTATGAATTTTAATATTTTTATTTAATTTATCTAATTTTGATTTTCTTGTTTTAAAATATAATTTTTTATTTATAAATTCTTCATCATTTAATTCATTTTCATTTTCTTTAATTTCATCATATTTAATAAATTCATTTCTTGGATCTATTGAATCTTTTTTATATAAATATGGTTTTTTAATTAATTTATGATTTGGTGGATTTTTTAATACTATATCATACCAAATTGGTTTTTGATTTAATAATCCGGATTTTAAATATGATGATGCTCTTTCTAATACATTTATTGCATCTTTTTGAATCTTCATTTTTGAATATTAATATATTATTGGATACTTTTGATATTTGAAAAAAAAATTTTTTTTTTTTTTTTTTTTTTT
>JAKTXL010000118.1:0-15213 GCA_030582535.1 Insectozyma bohioensis | reverse complement strand
ATCAAAATCTTCAGGATCAATTTTAACATGTATTGATTTATTAATTAATAAACATGAAGAAATTTTAAAAAAAAAATTTAATATTAAATTAATTGATAATAATAATAATAATAATAATAATAATAAATTAGAAATTAATGAAAAAATTTGGGATAATTTAACAAATAATAATAATAATGAATTATATAATAATAATAATAAGAGTAAGAGTTCTTTACGTGAATTAGAATTAAATAATTTAAAATTAAAATATAAAGAATTTATTGATGAAAATTTATTTAATGAAAAATATAATAATTTTATTAAAGAATTATATCCTTTTAAAAAAAAATTATTTAGAGGTAAAGATGAAAAGAATAAAAAATTTATATTTGAAGAAGAAGAATTTGAAGAAGAAGAAGAAGAATTAGAATTAGAAGAAGATTCATTTGATTTATATACAAATTCTCAAAAATATTCATCAAATATTCATAATATTAGATTATATGATTCATATTTAGAATTATCAAAACCACAATTATTATTATTAACAAATGATGAAATAAATGATTTTTTAAAAAAAATTTTATATAATAAAAATAAATTTTTTTTAAAAAAAGATAATTTATTATCATTAATAATTGAAAAAAATATAAATAATGAAAAAGATGAAAATTTTTTAAATTTTCAAAAAAAAAAATTTTTAAATAAAAATTTAAATCAAAGAAATTTAAATTTAAAAATTTGTAAAAAAATTTTAAAAGATTTAAAAAATTTTGGTTTAACTATTGAAAATCATGAACAATTAAGATTATTATATTTAAATTATTATAAAGATAAATCTGATTTAATAGATTATTTTAATCTTGAACAAAAAGATTTAGAAGAACATGAAGAAGAGGAATTAAATAAATTTGATTATAATCAATATAAATCAATTTTAAAATTATTTAAAGATCATAATGATGAACAAAGAAAAGATTTATATTCAATGTTATTATTTTTAGGTATTAGACATAATCAATTTGATATAATAAAAGATATTTTATTAAAATTTAATTTAAATTTTATTTTAAATTTAGAAAAACAAGAACAAGAAGAAGAAAGTTTTAATTTAGGTAAATTACCATTAATTTCATTTATTCATTTAATTGAATATTTTACATATAATATTAATAAACCTTTATATCCAAATTATTTAGCTAATTTAATTGATTATATAACTAAAAATATTATAATTTTACAAACTGATTTAATTGATTCAATTATATTATCATTATTAAATATAGGATTATTTAAACATGCAGAAATTTTATTTAATTATTCATATTTTCAAAAACAACATAATCAAAAAAAACAAAAAAAAAATAAAATAAATAATAATTGTCCAAAAGAATGGTTTAATATTTATAAAAAATTAAAATTTATAACAAAAGATAATGAAATTTTTTTTACAAATGAAATTAGATTTTATTCAATTAAAATTTTTTTTGAAAATTTTTCAATTAAAAATTATAATTTTAAAAAAATTAATCAATTAATTATAATAATGAATAATTTTACAAATTTTAATATAAATAATTTAATAATTAATTTAATTTTAATTGGTTTTAAAAATAATTTATTAACATGGAATTTAAATGATTTAAAAAATTTAATTTATAAATCAATTAAAAGTAATAATATTAAATTTAATTATTCTTTAATTAATAATTTTTTAATTTTAATTGAATTAAAAATTGAAAATAAAGAAATTTTAAAAAAATTAAAATTTTTAAAAATTGAATGGCAAGATATGATTTATATTGATCAATCTGAAATACGTTATGGTTTACCAAATGCAAGATTACAATATATTAATAAAAATATATTACTGGAAATTTTAACAATAATAAGTTAAATTCCTTAATTTCATAAAAGTTAATTATCAATAAAAAGTTAAATATATATATATATTTAAATTCCTTAATTTCCTAAAAGTTCATTATCAATTTCATTAACACATCCATTAGTATCAAATCTTTTAAATAAACAAGATTTTGGAGTTGATATAAAACTTTCAAAAATTAAATCAATACCTAATAAAATAGTAACTATACCCATTAATACAGTAGTATTTAATTCAGCAAAAGTTATCATTATAATAATTATACCAACAGGTAAACGAATTAAAATTCTTAAATTTTTTGGTAATATAAATATTGAAGGAGGATCTTTTGAAACTTCAACTAAACCTAATATAAACATACAAATCATTGAAATTCCAATACCACCAGTATAAAAAAATGCTAAAGCATACATATTTCTTTCAATTTCTTCTTCATTCCTTTCCTCTAACAGAATATGTTGATGTTTTTTAGTACTTGTATTATCTAATTGACATAATTCACCACCTGCATCAGCAGCTAAAACTAATGCAGCAATTAATGGTACATGACAATAAATCCATGTAATAGCAGTATACCCACTATTTCTTAAAGGATGAATAGCTTTTTGACAAGTTGAACCATATTGATAAATCCAAAATAATATATAAGCATCAGCTAATAAAAATATACCTCTTGCAAATTTATTACTAAAACCAATACCTAAAGGATTATTTGCAACAACTTTATATAAAAATTCACCAATTGCAATAGTTACAAATACTGATAATCTTTCAACTTCATGTTCAATATTTAAAGCAGTTGACATTATTAAATTTAATTTTTTTTTTAACCAAGGATGATAACAAATTATAAAACTTAATTGTTCTAAAAATAAAAATATAAATGCTAAACAAATTTTAATTCTTTCTGAATTTACAAATATAACAGATATCCAACATCCACAAGTAATTAAAATAGTCAAAGAATAAATTCTTGATTGAGATCTATGTTCAGGTATAAAAAATGAATAAATAAATAAACTAATAGCTAAAGATAATCGACATAAAATATATGGAACAATAGTTAAAGCAGCACCTTGATGATTCTTAGGTTCTAATATTGCATTATGACTATTAATATATAAAGTTAATAAACATAAAATCCAAAAAATATATAATTTTTGTGATAAATCTTCATTATAATAATAATTTGTAAAATCTTTAATATCAGCCCAAACAACCCATATAGGTAAAAAAAATAAAATATATTTTAATAATGAAATACCAGATGCATCTTCACTTGCTTCTCCAGCTAAATTTGCAATTAATCCAACATATAATAAATCTAAAAATAATTCAGTTTTTGATGAACCTCTTTCACCTTTTGTTCTAAATAATATACCATCTTTAAAATAATTTAATGCATGTGGACGAATAAACCAAAATCTATTTTTTGGTGGTTTAATATATTGAAATTCTATATCTCCAAATCTACGTATAAATTCATCTTCTTCTTCACTATCTGTTAATTCTTGATTTATTTCAGGTAATTCTAAAATATTTGGATTTTGTTTTGATTGAGTTGTTGTGTTACTCATTGCATCATGATGATGAGGGTGGTGATGTAAATGTGAATGATGTATATGAGGTTCTTGTTGTGATGTGGATGATCCCAGATTTGCTACTTCTGATTCAAATGGTTCATTATTATTGGACAGATCTTTCGATCTTGAATTAATTAAATCAGACATCTATTTAAAAATTCTATAATTCTAATTGCAAAAAAGAAAACAAGCAAGAAAAAAATTAACAAAGGGCTGAAAAGTTTTTCTTAGTAGAACAGACACACAAAAAAAATAATCTTGTTTTAAATTTTCTTAGATGGATTAACAATTATATATATATATATATATGATGATATAAATGATATTAAGATAGTTTGATGTTGTGTTGATGGATGAGATAAAAAAGAAAAAATCAAAAAAGAAAACGGAATATATATATAAATTAGGTAGTTATTGTTCTACGATTATTATAATTAATTAATTAATTAATTAAAGATGCTCCTAACTAAAATAAAAACTGTTTTTACTATCTCTTGGCATTTCTGGGATTTGCGAAAAACATGGTTCTTCTAGATTGAAGAAACTGTAGAATTAAATAAAATTAAGGATACAATACGAACTTATTTATTTATTTAGTGCAGCCCGTTTTGCATATAATACATATGGGTAGGTTTGGTTTGGTTTGATTTTGGTTTTTAACAAAACTATCAAATAGAGAGAAATTGGATTAGATAACTCTTTGAATTCATCTTCTTATCTTAAGATAAAACTAGTAGATAGTATTAGAATTTAAAGATTTAGATAGAAGGGGTTGGGGTTTTTTTTTCTTCTCTCTCTCTGTAATTTGATTATAATTTGTAAGAAGCCGTGGGCTCAAGAAAGATCAAAAAAGTAAGTAAGTAAGTAAGTAAGTTAAGTTAAGTTAAGTTAAGTTGGATCTGTCAATTAATATATCAATTGGACTCGAAAGAATATAAATAAATAAATAGAAGTATAATTAGATTTCTGATTTATGTAGAGAAATCCAAACTTACTTGATCTAAAATAATAGAATTCGTACACAAAATTAAAATTACAATTTGAAATTAAAATTAAATTTAAAATTGAAATTTCAGTGTCGTGAATTTATTATGGTTGTTTAATAAAATGGTGTCGTGAAATGAAAATATAATTTGAAATTTTAAAGTATGACGAGAAACTAAAATAAGGAGCAAACTTAAGTTTAGAATCTTTATATATACAATTATCAATAACAACAACAACAACAACAACAACAACACTCTTACAATTGACCTATACAAACCAATACAATTCCATATTAATATTTAGATAAAACAATTGTACAACTTTAAAATCGAATCTTTTTTCTTTTTGGTGTTTTAAACTTAATCTTTATTTTTACTGTTTATTTTTTTTTCGATTTTATTTCATTTCATCATTTATTATTTTTTTTTTGTTGTTTTAAAACGAAGATCAATTTTTTTGATTTTATTTTGATTTTTACAACACAACCCATCTTTTCATTGAAATCAATTGAATTGATTATATTTATTTATATATTTATTCATTTTTAACAATGTCAACAACAGGTGTAGCTGCTACCCCAGATGCTACAGCTGGTGCCACTAATGTATGTTACATTTATATTTATTTTTTTACACTTTAAACTATAAGATTCATTTTTATTTAGAGAATCTAACTAGGCTTTAATTCAATTCAATTTATACTAACACCACATTTTTATAGCCCAATGATGTTATAGAGGCACCTAAACAAATTGAAGTAGAAAATCAATCTCCAGATACAAAAGAAGCAATGGATCCTTCAAAAACTACTTCATCAATTTATGATAATATAAATAATGATATTGAAAAAACTTTACCAACATCAGCTGCATCAGGTAATTTATCAAGAAGAAGTTCTCAAAGTTCAATTGGTTTAATACCAAGTGAAAATTTTGATATGAAAAATGTTAAAAGTAAACCATTACCAAGGCAACCTGTTGATCCAACTTATAGAGGTTGGAAAGAAGTTGGTGGTTATGAAGCTGATGATTTTTTAACAGCTGCTGATGAAACTGTTGATTTATTATCAAGAGGTTCTTTATTTGATCAATATTTGCCTGCTATTATATATGGTGATTGGTATCATAATACTGGTTATTTAGTTGTTGGTGGATTAATTTCTTGGATTATTGGTTGGTTTAGATTTTCTGTAGCTCCATTATTTTTTGTAATGATTATTGTTGCTTTATTATATCGTGCTTCTGTTAAAAAATATCGTGGTGTATTAAGAGAACAAGCTCAAAGAGAATTTTCTATTAAAACTATTGAAACTGATTATGAAACAATGGATTGGTGTAATTATATTTTAGAAAAATTTTGGTATTATTTAGAACCTTCATTATCTCAAATTGCTTGTGAACAAGGTAATCCTATATTATCTTCATCTCCAGCTCCTGCTTTTATTAAAGCTATTTGGTTAGATAGTTTTACTTTAGGTACAAAACCTCCAAGAATTGATTGTGTTAAAACTTTAATTGGTACTGCACCAGATGTTGTTGTTATGGATTGGGGTTTTTCTTATACTCCAAATGCTTTAGTTGATTCAAATAGTAAACAATTAAAAAATAATGTTAATGAAAAAATTGTTATTAAAGTAACTTTATTTGGTATTACAATACCTGTTGCTATAGATGATATTAGTGTTAAAGGTTTAGCAAGAATTAGAATGAGAATGATGACTTCTTTTCCTCATGTTGAAACTATTAATGTATCTTTATTACAACCACCAGAATTTGATTTTAATACAAAAGTTTTAAGTGAATCTTGTTGGTGGTGGGAAATTTTAAATTTACCAGGTTTATATTATTTTATTAATGTTATGGTTAAAAAATATGTTGGTCCAATGATTTATAGTCCAATGTCTTTTCAATTAAATGTTCAACAATTATTATCTGGTAATGCATTAAATTCTGCAATTGGAGTTTTAGCTATTACTGCTGATTCTGCAAGAGGTTTAGTTGGTTTTAAAACTATTGGTAATACTTTAGATCCTTATTTAACTTTTGGTTTTATGAAGAAAGTTTTAGCTAAAACTAAAGTTATTAGTGATACAAGTACTCCTATTTGGAAAGAAACTGTTTATATTCCAGTTTCTTCATTATCAGAACCTTTAAATATTACTGTTATTGATTTTAATGATTTTAGAAAAGATAGACAAGTTGGTGCTATTCAATTTGATTTAGAAGCATTAATTGATAATCCAAAACAACCAAATTTAACAGCTGCATTTATGAGAAATAATAAACCAGTTGGGGAATTACAATTTGGTATTAATTTTATGCCTACTATTGAACCAATTAAACAAGCTGATGGTGCTTTTACTCCACCACCAGATTTAAATACTGGTATTGCAAGAATTGAAATTGTTGAAGCAAGACATTTAAGAGGTGGTGATAAAGGTGCTACAACTAAAGCAGAATTAATTATTGATAATAATTCTGTTTTAACAACTAATGTACAAAAAAATACTAATAATCCAGGTTGGGGTTCAAGTACTGAACAAATTGTTTTTAATCGTGCTAAAACTAAAGCTAAAATTATTTTAAAAGATAAAACTGATAAAATTTTAGGACAAATAACTCATAGTTTAAATGAATTAATTGATTCTACACAAGTTGAACAAACTTGGTTTCCATTATCTGGCGGTGGTGAAGTTAGAATTGTTACTACTTGGAAACCAGTTGAATTAGAAGGTGCTAGTGGTGCTGGTGGTTATACACCACCAATTGGGGCTGTTAGAGTATCGATTGAAAGTGCAGAAAATTTAAGAAATTTAGAACATATTGGTAAAGTTGATCCTTATGCAAGACTTTTAGTTAATGGATTTGAAAGAGTTCGTACTGTTCATTTTGATTCAACATTAAATCCAACATGGAATGAAGTTCATTATGTTACAGTTTCTTCACCAAATCAAAAATTAACTATTGAAGTTATGGATGTTGAAGCCCATTCACCAGATCGTACTTTAGGTTCATTTGATGTTAAATTAAATGAATTAATTCAAAAAGATGAACGTGGTCAATATATTGAACATATTGATAATAAAGAAAGAATATCAAAATTAATTCATAAAAAAGGTCCAAAAGGTACTGTTAGTTATAAATTATCATTTTATCCTGCATTACCAGTTATGAGTTTACAAGATATTAAAGATGAAGAAGAAGAAAAGAAAAAACTTGCTGAAGAAAAAGAAAAATTAAAAGAAGAACAAGAACAAGAAAAAGAAAATGAAAATAAAAAAGATAATACAGATTCTGCAATTGCTGGTCAAGAAGAAGTTAATAAAATAAAACAAGTTAAAGAAGAAGAAGAAATTGATGAACAAGAAATTGAAGATGATAATTTCCAACAAAAATTGAATTTATCATTAGATGAATTATTAGAATATAAAAGTGGTATATTAGTTTATGAAATTATAGAAGGTACAGTAAGTAAAGATGATGTATTTTTACAACTTTATACTGGTAATCAAGGTTATGCAGATTTTGTATCAAGAGAAATTACTCAAAAACAATCAATACTTGATACTACAGGTGATTCAATTATAACTGAATTAGAAAAATCTAAAACTTGTATAAGAGTTGTTAAAGATAAATATGATAATAGAGTTGATAAATGTATTGCAGAAACTACTATACCAACTTTACAATTAATTAAAAATGGTTATCATCAACCAATGAAATTAGATCTTGCAGGACCTGGAAATGCAAGTTTTAAAGTTCAATTTTCTTGGATTCCATTAATTTATCAAAGTGGTATTCCACCTCAAGATAGTGGTGAAAATTCAGGTACTTTAACAGTTGAAGTTATTAATGCTGAAGGATTACCATCAGCTGATAGAAATGGTAAATCAGATCCATTTATGGAAGTTTATCTTAATACAGATAAATCATATTTTACAAAATCTAAAACAATTAAAAGAACTTTAGATCCAACTTGGAATCATGTTGCTGAAGTTCAAGTTGCAAATGCATATGATGCAACATTAAAATTTGTTTGTATGGATTGGGATATGGCAAATGAAAATGATTTATTAGGTATTGCTTATGTTGATTTATATAAATATTATGAAGAAATGAAAAATGGTCCTGTTGAAGTTGAACTTGCATTAGAAGGTGAAGAAGGTGAACCTGCTGGTGTTGCTTATATCAAAATTTCTTTTAAACCTGAATTTGTACTTAATTGTAAACCAAGTGCTAGTACATCTAGTGGTCATATTTCATCAGTTGGTCATGCTGGTAAAGGTATTGGTAAAGGTGTTGGTCATGTTGGTAAAGGAATTGGTAAAGGTATTGGAAAAGGATTCAAAGGAATTGGAAAAGGATTACATATCGGTGGTAATCATCATGGACAATCTGAATAAATAAATTAAAAAAAAAAATATCTTTCTGTATAAAGAAAAATAAGTTAACTAACTATTTGTATATTATTAATAAAAAATTAAGCATATTTACTAAAAGTTTTTTTTTTTTTTTTATTTGTCTACTTCTTCTGCAAATCAAAATTCTATTTTTTTTTGTTAAGGGGAGATGAGCAGCAGAGGAAACCAAACGAAAAATTTTAATATAATAATTTTTTTTTTTTTTTTTTCATCTCATATCATCAAATAATACCCACACAACAAAACATAGACCAATCATGGATATCTCTAAACCAGTTGGTTCAGAAATCACATCTGTAGATTTTGGAGTATTATCAGATGAAGAAATTAGAAAATTATCAGCAAAACAAATTACAAATCCAATAGTATTTGATAATTTAGGACATCCAATATCAGGAGGTTTATATGATTTATCATTGGGAGCATTTTTAAGAAATGTATGTACAACATGTGGATTGGATGAAAAATTTTGTCCTGGACATATGGGTAATATTGAATTACCTGTTCCTGTTTATAATCCAATGTTTTTTAATCAATTGTATATTTTTTTAAGAAGTTCATGTTTATATTGTCATCATTTTAAATTAAATTGGTTAGAAGTTCATAAATTTAAATGTAAATTACAATTAATTCAATATGGATTATTATTAGAATGTATTGAATTAGAAAATATGATGGTTGATGGATCTAAAATTAATAAACTTGAAAATGATAATGATGATAATGATGAAGAAGATGATGCTGAACCATTGGATAAAAAATCTCAAAAAGAATTAATGGAACGTCGTGATATATTTGTTAAAAATTCAATTTCAAATGCTATTAAAGATGGTAGAACTAGTTCAAGAGGTGTTATAACTGCATCAGTTGGAGAAGAAAGAAAACAAACAATACATGAATTTTATAAACGATTATTAAGTAGACCAAAATGTTCAAATTGTGGAATGTGTTCACCAAGTTTTAGAAAAGATGGTTTTACAAAAATTTTTGAAAATTCTTTAACTGATAAACAAATTACTAATAATCGTGTTAAAGGTTTAAAACGTCCTGATATGATTAAAAATAATAATAATAATAATAATAATGGAAATTCAAATAATAATAATGTTACTGATATTCCAAATATTAAACATAAAGGTGGATCAAAATATGTATTATCATCAGAAATTAGAAATATTTTAAGATCTGTTTTTAAAAATGAACAATCTGTATTACAAAAAGTTTTTCATTCAAGACCTTATCAACATAATTATATTAATGCTGATTTATTTTTTAAACAAAATATTTTAGTACCACCAACAAGATTTAGATTACCTTCAAAATTAGGTGATGAAATTCATGAAAATTCACAAAATGAATTATTATCAAATATTTTAAAAACTTCAATATTAATTAGAGATTTAAATTTACAAATTTCAAATATGTATAAAGATAAACAATTTTCAAATGATGATAAAAAAATTATTTTTAATAGATTAATGAATGCTTTTGTAACTTTACAAAATGATGTTAATGCATTTATTGATTCAACAAAAAATCAAAATGCTCAAGCAGGTAAAATTCCAAATCCAGGTATAAAACAAGCATTAGAAAAGAAAGAAGGTTTATTTAGAAAACATATGATGGGTAAAAGAGTTAATTATGCTGCAAGATCAGTTATTTCACCAGATCCAAATTTAGAAACTAATGAAATTGGTGTTCCACCAGTATTTGCAAAAAAATTAACTTATCCAGAACCTGTTACTCAACATAATGCATCTGAATTAAGACAAGCTGTTATTAATGGTCCAGATAAATGGCCTGGTGCAATTCAAGTTCAAAATGAAGATGGTTCATTAATTTCTTTAATTGGTATGACATTAGAACAACGTAAAACTATTGCAAATCAATTATTAACTCCTTCAAATGGTAATAATTCAATTGTTGGTAAAAAAGTTTATAGACATATTAAAAATAAAGATGTTGTTATAATGAATCGTCAACCAACTTTACATAAAGCTTCAATGATGGGTCATAAAGTTCGTGTTTTACCTGGTGAAAAAACTTTAAGATTACATTATGCTAATACAGGTGCTTATAATGCAGATTTTGATGGTGATGAAATGAATATGCATTTTCCTCAAAATGAAAATGCTAAAGCTGAAGCTTTAAATTTAGCTAATACAGATAGTCAATATTTAACTCCAACAAGTGGTTCACCTTTAAGAGGTTTAATTCAAGATCATATTTCTGCTGGTGTTTGGTTAACTAATAAAGATACTTTTTTTAATAAAGAAACTTATCAACAATTAATTTATGGTTGTATAAGACCTGAAGATGGTCATACTACAAGAAATAGAATTATAACTGTTCCTCCAGCAATTTTTAAACCTGAACAATTATGGACTGGTAAACAAGTTATTACAACTGTTTTATTAAATATTAAACCTGATAATGTACCAGGTGTAAATTTAATATCAAAAAATAAAATTAAAAGTGATTATTGGCTGAAAGAAAGTACTGAAAATGAAGTTATATTTAGAAATGGTGAATTATTATCTGGTATATTAGATAAATCTCAATATGGTGCTTCACAATATGGTATAGTTCATTCATTACATGAAGTTTATGGTCCTGATGTTGCAGGTAAAGCATTAAGTGTTTTAGGTAGATTATTTACAAATTATATAATGATGACTGCATTTACTTGTGGTATGGATGATTTAAGATTAACAGAAGAAGGTAATTCTTGGAGAAAAGATATTTTAAAACAATCTGTTGATATAGGTAGAGTTGCAGCAAGTGAAGTTACTAATTTAGATGAATCAAAAACTAAAAATAATAGTAAAGAATTATTAAGAAGATTAGAAGAAATTTTAAGAGATGATAATAAATTAGGTATATTAGATGCTATAACTCAATCAAAAGTTAATTCAATTACTTCACAAGTTGTTTCAAAATGTGTACCAGATGGTACTATGAAAAAATTTCCTTATAATTCTATGCAAGCTATGGCTTTATCAGGTGCTAAAGGTTCAAATGTTAATGTTTCACAAATTATGTGTTTATTAGGTCAACAAGCTTTAGAAGGTAGAAGAGTACCAGTTATGGTATCAGGTAAAACTTTACCATCTTTTAAACCTTTTGAAACTGATGCAAGAGCAGGTGGTTATATTAAACAACGTTTTTATTCAGGTATTAGACCTCAAGAATATTATTTCCATTGTATGGCTGGTAGAGAAGGTTTAATTGATACAGCTGTTAAAACTTCAAGATCTGGTTATTTACAACGTTGTTTAACTAAACAATTGGAAGGTGTTCATGTTAGTTATGATAATTCTGTTAGAGATTCTGATGGTACTTTAATTCAATTTATTTATGGTGGTGATGCTATTGATACTACTAAACAATCACATATGAATCAATTTAAATTTTGTTTAGATAATTATGATGCTTTATTAACTAAATATAATCCTGGTGAATTTACTGATAATTTAAATACAGAAGATGCTTTATCATATACTAAAAAATTAGGTAAATCATTAAAAAAACAAAAAGATTTACCACATTATGAACAATCAATTAAATATGATCCTGTATTAAATATTTTTAATCCTGCAAAATATTTAGGTTCAGTTTCAGAAAAATTTAATGAAAAATTAAATGATTTTATTAAAAATAATAATGAATTATTTGCTCATTCAAAAGATGAAGTTAAATTAAGTGGTAAATTAACTGAAAAAAAATTTAGAGCTTTAATGCAATTAAAATATATGAGATCATTAATTAATCCAGGTGAATCAGTTGGTATTATTGCTTCACAATCAATTGGTGAACCTTCAACACAAATGACTTTAAATACTTTCCATTTTGCTGGTCATGGTGCTGCTAATGTTACTTTAGGTATTCCACGTATGAGAGAAATTATTATGACTGCATCAGCATCTATTAAAACTCCTCAAATGACATTACCTATATTATTAGATGTAAATGATGAACAAGCTGATAATTTTTGTAAATCAATTGGTAGAGTTGTTATGTCTGAATTTATTGATAAAGTTATTGTTACAGAAACTACATCATCAGATAAAGATGGTTCAAATAGTAGATCATATTCAATTGATTTACAATTTTATACAAAAAATGAATATGAAACAGAATATGAAATTAGTCAAGAACAATTAGAAGAAGTTATAATAAATAAATTTTTAAATTCTTTAGAACAACAAATTGTTAAAGAAGTTAAAAAACAAAAAAAACCAGATTATATGCCAACTGTTGGTAAATCTGCTGGTAAAACTGATATGGAAACAGTATCTGGTAAAATTAAAGAAATTGATGAAATAAATGATAATGATAATAATAATAATGATGATGAAGAAGAAGATGCAGAAGAAGAAAAAATGAGAAAAAATGTTAAACAACAAGTTTCTTATGATGGTCCAGATGATGAAGAAATTGAAACTATGATTAGAACAGAAGAAACTGATGAAGAAATGGAAGATGCAAATAATTCAAGTTCAAGTAGTGAATCAGATTCAGATTCAGATTCAGAAGATGAAGAAGAAGATGTTGATATGGATTCTAAAAAATCAGAATTATCAAGATCAGCAAAAGATCGTCAACAAGAAGTTATAGCATCACATAATATGGTTACACAATTTAATTTTGATGATGAAAATGGTGAATGGTGTCAATTTAAATTAGAATTAAATGGTAATGAAACTCAAAAATTATTAATGGTTAATATAGTTGAAGATTTATTACGTAAAGTAGTTGTACGTGAAATTCCAAATATTGGTAGATGTGTTAGACCTGATCCTGATCCAAAAACTGGTCAACGTATATTAACTACAGAAGGTGTTAATTTTAAAGCAATGTGGGAAGAAGATGATTTTATAAATGTTAATGGTTTAACATCAAATGATGTTGCAGCTGTATTAAAAACTTATGGTGTTGAAGCTGCAAGAAATACAATTGTTAATGAAATTTATAGAGTTTTTAATACTTATGGTATAAGTGTTTCTTCAAGACATTTAGATTTAATTGCTGATATGATGACAAGAGAAGGTACTTATTTAGCTTTTAATCGTCAAGGTATGGATAGTTCAACTTCTTCATTTATGAAAATGTCTTATGAAACAACTTGTCAATTTTTAACTAAAGCTGTATTAGATGGTGATAGAGAAGAATTACAATCTCCTTCTGCTAAAATTGTTGTTGGTAAATTATCTAATGTAGGTACTGGTTCATTTGATTTATTAACTCAATTACCAAAATTAAAAGAATAATAATAATAATATATATAATGTAAATAATATTTAAATAGACTTTAAAAAAATAAAATAAAATTTTGTATATTAAAAAATTAAATAAAAATGAAAATGAAAATAATTAGAGTAAATCGAAAAATCAGAAATTTCAAACTAGATACATAGATTTATAACCTACGTTTCTTAAAATACATAAATTCATGAATAATCGAAGTATGAACCTTTATTGAAATGTATAATAATCTACTATAGATATATTATCTAATATTAATAAGAGCCTCATGGTATGTTTTTTTATTTTTTTTTTTTGTAGATAATTTCTATAGCAGCATTACAATAAATTTTACTGCAAAATAAAAAAAAATAGTATAGCAGCATTACAATAAATTTTACTGCAAAATAAAAAAAAAACTATAGCAACATTACAATAAATTTTACTGCAAAATATAAAATACTATAGCAAACATTACAATAATTGTTACCACAAATAAAAACAACTAACAAAAAAAAAACTATAAATACACCTTCTTTTCCCAACTTTTTTTTTTAAATTTTTTTATAACTTTTTTTTCTTTGACAAGGAAAAGGAAAAGAAAAAGAAAAAAAAAAAGAAAAAGGGAAATGAAAGGGGAAAGGGGAAAGGTAAGTAAAGGGAAACGGAAAACGGGAAGGATGCCCAGTATTTTCTTAGTTTGCAACGGGAAATGTATAATACTTTTGAGCTTCTTTTGACCTACCTTCTTTTGAGCTTCTCGATATGTTTCTTAACGCGAAAGAGGAAAAATACTGCGCATCCTTCCCGTTTACCGTTGTTTTTTTTTTCCAAATTGTGGTATAGTAGTAATTGTAGTAATAGTAGTAATAGTAATAAAATTAAACGGGCACTACCAAGTGAGTTCTTGAACTTCATCATCAATTAATTCACTGGATCAAGACACAGTCATGTATCAAGATACCAATGAAAATGAAATTTCATCAAATGATATTGATCCTGAAGATGGTCAATCTCATAGTTCTTTAAATAGAATGTTAGAGTCTTCAATATACACTAATTCTCATGATACTCAATCACCTCACTCATCTGAATCTCAATCAACTACAACAA
>JAKTXL010000117.1:0-46103 GCA_030582535.1 Insectozyma bohioensis | reverse complement strand
TTGACGGGGAGGTAATAATAAATTATTAGGTTATTATTATCTTTCTAAGAGTTGCTAGTTTTATTTAAAGTTTAGAGTTAAATGAAATTATCAAATTTTAGAAAAAATTCAAAATATTTATAAGACTTTAAATATATATTTTTCTATTTAGATTCAAATTCAAAATTCAAAATTCTATCTTCTTTCCTCTTACTTTTTTCAATAATATATATATACTTTATCTTTTCTTTCTTAAATTTTCTTCAAAATTGCCATTGGTTATTCCCACGTTTATAATTTTGATTAATACTTTGATTAGTCATTATATCATTATCATTAGTATAAAGTTTTCTATTTGGATAATTTAAATTTAATCCTTCAAAACCATTTTCATTAATAATTCGATAAATAATGGATCAATTACATTTTGATCAACAGTTAATCTTAAATTGAATCTAAGGTTAATATAAACCTTGTAATAAATTTAAACATGATTTATTATTACCTCCAATCATTTTATACCAATTAATCCAATTATTTGCATATATTATTTGTTGAGTCAATTGTTGTTGAAATTTAGGATATTCAGAATATTTATTTAAATTTGGTATACCTAAACCTTCTATAATATTTTGAAATAGAACTAGTTTTATATTATTTATATCTATTTTAGCTTCTTCTCTTTTAAATATAGGTCTTAATGATAATAATTCAGCTAATATAGATCCAACTGCCCATAAATCTATTGATGGTGTATAATGTCTTGAACCTAATAATAATAATTCAGGTGTTCTATACCATATTGTAAAAAATACTTTATCCCCAGTAAATAAACTTTGTAATGGATTATTAAATATTCTTTCTAATACTAAATCTCCAATTTTAACTTTTCCTTGTGATGTAACCATTATATTAGCATGTTTTAAATCTATATGTAAAATCCAATTTTTATGTAAAAATGTTGACACCAATTTAATATTTGAGGTAAAAGTTGACAGAATAATAGATGATAAATGACTTCAAATCTTTGCCATTAATTTATAGTAACTTTCTAACGTTTTTAATTATATTCTAATAAATTTAAATCTGATTCTAGCATTATTGGATTATTATTGGATAAATGAAATAAAAAGTATAGGTTTTTAAAAGTGATAGATCACATTCAATATTTTTACAACCGACCAAAAAATGAAAGAGAACGAAAAAAACTAACACCAAACTTTTACCATACAGACAACCAACTATATATTACTAAAGAACATATAAAAACATATATATATTAGTTGTCTTTATGAAGATAATAGTAATCGAGATAAAATATAGCTTTTATTAAAATTGCTTATTTAATTTTATGTATTTTTATATAGATCATCTACTTTCATAATCTATTCTTGAACTCTCTCTAAAGATGACTACTAATAATATTTGCTAATAAATCTAATTTTGTAAGTGAATCAAAAACATTAAAAAATAATTAGTAATTCAATTCAATTTGATTAACTCAATGATATTCTTATATAAAATATTGTAAAACTAGTATATAAACAAAGTAACCACAAGTCTATAGTTGTAATAAATGTATTTTTATACAAAACTTTATATATATTATAAAGAGATATTTCTATATAGATTAAATGATTCTAAATAGCAATTTTATGACTATTGGCTGGAAACATAATAAAATTTAAATTAATATTTATATTCGGTGAATATAACAATTTTCAACCTTTGGAATTTCTGCATTTGATTCTAATCTAACAAGATATTTTAAAGATTGTAAATTAGTATTTTTAATAGATTTAAAATCTTTACCAACAATTTTAATAAACATCAATTTTTCTGGAAATTTAAAATTATTTAAACTTTCTAAATTAGTATCTTCTATATTTAATAAATATAAACTTGATGGGATTTCAAATTCAATTTTTTTTTCATTAAATTTAACTTTTTGTAAATCTAATCTTTTTAAATTTATTGGCAATTTCCAAAATTTTGGGATATACAAATCAAACCTGATTTTCAAATCAACTAATGAATTCGGTAAATTAAATCGATTAAAAATTGGATCAATTAAGTTATCATATACTCCATATGAAATATCACACTCAAAGCTAAACTTTTCTAAGTTTGGAATACTATTAGGAAATTTGGAATTTCTCACAATCAAGGATTTCAAATTAATTAAAATATCAAAATCCAATGAATACGTATACCAAACTTTAAGATACTCTAATTTAACTGGCAAAGTTAATAGATTATATAGCCATATTTCAGGAATGTCCATTTCTAATAATTTTAACTTTGTCATTCGAGAAATCAAATTTTCTAAATTTATTATATTAGTTTCTACTTTATTAGTAATAAATACACTTAATTTAGATGGAATATGTTCCTGATCTGTGATATCTCTAGTTATGAAAATTTTATCTGCAATTAAAACTTCTAAAGAATCAGGTAAATACTTAAAATCATCAATATATAAATAATCAACACATAATATTTCTAAATTCTTAAAATTCTTGGTAGTTTCCAAGATTTTATAAATTTTAAATTCAGTAAAGGTATCTGGTAATTCTAAAAAATTAAGTTTTATTTTATCCACCATTGCTTCGGAGTCTGCAAATAATATTTTTCCTACCGTAAAACCTTGTAGTTGTAAATATAAATAGAAATCAACTTTATCAAAAATTGTATCAAACTTAAGTATAGTTTTATGTAATATTGACTCTGTATCATAATTAGATATTTTTTCTTCTTCATTTCTACCAAATCTGATATATTTTGGTGATAAATTATAAACTTTTATAAAATCAATTAAACTTTTTAAATCTTTGAAAATGAATGAATCAGATACTTCTTCTTCACACTCTAATAAATCTATAAAATAATAATAACTCCAAACAGGTGAATGATTATAATTTTCAATTGTTTTAGCATCAATTCCACTTATAAATGCTGTGCTGAAATTTGCATATTGACTAAATCTTGGAATTAAAAGTTGATGAATAAAAGATGATAAATAACTCCAAATCTTTACCATTAATTCAGGGTGATTTTCTAACTTTTTTAATAATTCTAATAAATTTACATCCGATTGATACATTTTGGTTAATAGAAGGAGGAAAAGAAAGATAAAATGTGTGTGTTTAGCTTCATAAAAAAATAGTGATATATCACATTAAATACAATTTATTTGCAACATAGCAAAACGAAACAAAAAAAAACATTTTACAGTGTATTGGTTACGGTCGCACCCCAACTAAGAGACACCTAAACCAGAAACATATATTATAAGTTGTCCTTATGAATCAATACATATAGTGTTGGTCATAAATGAATCTTCAATTCATTGATCAAGTAACTTTTATAATAAATTTAATATATATTATAAATAAATAGATACATTATAATAAGCACCATTAGTGGAACCAATATTCCGATAATTCACAACACCTCTCTTCAAAATCATACTGAGTAATGTAACAATTTTGAATATTAGGAATTTCTATAATTGATTTCAGACTAACTTCTAATCTAATAAGATGTTTTAAAGATTGTAAATTACTATTTTTAAAAGATTTGAAATTTTCACTAATAATTTCAATAAACATTAAATTTTCAGGAAATTTAAAATCCTCTAAACTTTCTAAATTTGTTTCTTCTATATGTAATGAATATAAACTAGATGGAAGTTGAAATTGAATTTTTCCTTTATAAAATTTAACAAGTGTTAAACATAATGTTTTTAAGTTTGTTGGTAATTCCCAATATTTTGGAATATGTAAACTTGAACGAATATCTAATTCAATTATTGAAAGGGGTAAACGTAATTTACCAAGAAATGGATTATTTAAAGAATCATTAATTTCATCTTTGAAATTATTTAAACGAATTCTGAATGGATTAGTTAAAGAATCATTTTCTATTCTATCAAAATCACCTAAACGAATACTTAGCTTCTCAACTTTTGGAATAATCATTGGAATATTTGTTTTTATCAAAATTAATGATTTTAATTTAGTTAAATTAGAACAATTAGGCAAATTGAAAATATTAAGTTTAAGATTCTCCAACCAAATCGGTAAGATAATTTGATCAAATGAAGCATGCTCACTTGATCGAATTTGAAGTGTTTTTAATTTTTTCATTTGAAAAATTAAATCTTGTAATTCATTTAAAAAATCTGGCTGATGAAAATAAAAATCAATTTTAATTAAATTAGGAGGAACCTCTTCTGGATCGTAAATTTTTTCATCCGTTTCCATTAGATCTACAGTTAATTCTTCTAAAGAATCAGGTAAATATTTAAATTCATGAATGTATAAATTATAGATCTGTAATATTTTCAAGTTTTTGAATCTATTTTTATTAAGCACATAGTCAATATAGCAAGTTAATTCAATAACGGTAGTTGGTATATTCTCCAAAATATAGTTGCAATCAATCCTTTCAGTTGAATCATCATCTGTAAAAAATAATTTCCCAACTGTATAGTTTTTTTCTTTTATATATAAAATAAAATCAAGATTTCTAAAAAGTTTATCAAATTCAAGTATAGATTTGAATAATATTGGCTCTTTATCATAATCATATATTTGTTCCTCATTACCATGTTCAAACCTTATATATTTTGGAGTTAAATTATACTCCCTTATAAATAAGATTAAACTTTCTAAATTTTTGAATAAAAAAGAATCACCACCTAAGAAACTCTCATATGCTTTAGCATTTTCACAATCTTCATAATAATAACCCCAAATAGGTGAATGGTAATATTCTTGAATTTCTTGTGAAATACGCTTGCTTATACAGGCTCTATTGAAGTTTGCATATTGAATATATTTTGGAATTAATAGTTGATGGATAATTGAGGGTAAGTAACTCCAAATTTTTACCATTAGTTCAGGATGATTATCTAATCTATTTAATAATTCTAATAAATTTAAATCTGATTCTAGCATTATTGGATTATTATTGAATAAATGAAAGGAAATGTGTATATTAAAAGAAAAAAGTGATAGATCACATTCAAATTTTTTGCAACACGAAAAATACTCATGAAAAAAATAACACACCAAACAGAATTTTATTTATACACCAAAGCCAAAATCAAAAATAAATAAAATTTATATATATAAATATCATTTATATTGTGATTCCTATATACTAAACTAAAAGATGAGTGTAGGGTTCAATCTGTAATAAGTATCATATATATAAGACCTTCTCTTCTTTTAAGATTATATTTGAACATTTTAATATTTTTCTCCCAAATTTTCAACGAAATTTTTATGAAAATATTTCCATATCTATCGAAAACAATTAAACTCCAACACTTTTTATTAAGATAAAGCAACGAATTCCAGTAACAAGTGTTACGATAATAACAAAATCATTTACCATAAAAATAACAATTTATTCAAGTATATTGTCTTTCTTTCTCTATTTTTTTCTTATATATTTAAATGATGAGATTTTGGCCCCGTGGTCCCGCGCTGACAGTACGTTAGCCCTGCGCTACATTTTTTTGGCCCCGTGGTCCTGCGCTGTCAGTACGTTAGCCCTGCGCTACATTTTTTGGCCCCACTAGGTGCGGTACCAATAATAACCGTAGTCCCTGTCTCTGTTGTTTCGGCTTCAAAATATTTGGCCTGAATTAATAGTTGCAATTTTACAATAGTAAAGGGTTTAAGTAAAAAATAAATATATGAGGTGTTATAATTTGTATAATTGGAATCTACATTTAGACTGAGTTATACATGAAGTTAATCAACTTATATATTTGTTTAAATAATGTTTTTATTTCTATGCTTCTGTTTAACAAACCTCCTTTTGAAAAAAGTGTTGATAATTTGAAAAGAAAAAGAAAAAAGAAAAAAAAAAACCACGAAAAAAAAAAAAGAATTATTCATCAATCAATCATGTCAACAACAGTTTATGGAGGAGATGAAATCAATGCAATCATATTAGATGCTGGATCATATCAAACAAGAGTTGGATATGCAGGTGATGATTTTCCAAAAATTATAACTCCATCATATTATGGAGAATTAAAAACTGAAGATGAAGGTTCAAAAAAATTATTTGGTAATTCATTAAATGTACCAAGATCAAATTTAGAAATTAAACCATTAATTGAAGATTCAATGATTATAGATTGGGAATCAAGTATATCACATTTTAATTATTTATTTGATCAATTAAAAATTACTCAAAATGAACAACCTATATTAATTACAGAACCAATTTGGTCATCAAGTAAATATCGAGAAAAATTAATTGAAACAATTTATGAAAATTATGAATTTTCAGGATTATATTTAGCTAAAAATCCAACATGTATATCATTTCAACAAGGTAGACCAAATTGTCTTGTAGTTGATTTAGGTCATGATTCAATTAGTGTAACACCAGTTATTGATGGTATATGTTTAATTAAAAATTCAATGAAGACAAATTATAGTGGGAAATTTTTAAATACAATTATAAAAGATTATTTTGAATCAAGAAAATTAATAATTGAACCAAATTTTAAAATTAAAAATAAATCAATTATGAAATTTCCTGAATTATCAAAATTTGAATATAAAAATCCTTTAATTGAAACAACAAATTCATTTAATGAATTTCAAAAATTACAAATTTTTCAAGAATTTAAAGAAATTTTAATGATACCAGAAAGACAACAAAAAGAATTTCCAAAAAGAATATTTGAATTATCAACTGGACAACAAATTCAATTAGATAAAGATCGATATTTAATTGGTGATTGTATATTTAATCCAAATTTATATAATTTTAATAATGAAAATTTAAAAAATTTATTTCCTTTAAATAATGGAGAAATTAAAAATCTTGAAAATATAAATGAATATCGTCCATTAAAAAGAATTCGTAAAAATGATTCAAATCAAAATACACCAAGTCCAGAAGTTGATTTAAGAGGTTTAAGTCAATTAATTACTCATACATTAAGTACAATAGATATAGATTTAAGAAGTTCTATAGCTAATAATATTATTATAACTGGTGGTACATCATTAATACCTGGTTTAACAGAAAAATTATATCATGAATTAACTAATAATAATCCTGGATTAAAAATAAGATTACATGCTGTTGGTAATACAGGTGAAAGATTAAATCAAAATTGGATTGGAGGAAGTGTTTTAGCAAGTTTAGGTACATTTCATCAAATGTGGGTAACTAAAGAAGAATATAAAGAAATTGGTATTGAAAGAATTTTAAATCAAAGATTTAGATAGATAAAGTAAGTATTTATGTAATATTATAATGTATATTATTATTAATAAGAACTTAATAAGAACTTAATAATGAATTTAATAAACTTTTCTTGTTGTAAAGTGAAGTTACGGCCTTACCCAAATGGTTGTATGAAGTCCGTCTGGTCCCCCCCAACCCCAACCCCCAACGAATAGAATAGAATAGTTGGACACCCCAACGAAACGAAACGAAACGAAGCGAAACGACACGCACGACAGAAGAGAGAATTTAGAACCATCACCAGATTTTCGCTGCAACAATAACCGCACTACCGCACAAAGCCAACACCTTTGTCTTTGTTTTAGTCCCCCCCCTCATTTTCTCTTCTTTATCTTTGACAAAAAAGGGGTTACAAAAATAAATCATTTTTTTAACCAGCAACTAAAAACTCCAATTTCCAAAATTAAATTTCCTTTTAAATTTTTCAAAATTTCTTTTCATTTCAACTTTTCTTCTTTCTATATAACTATTCTTTTTATTCTTTTCTTTTCTTTTTATATTAGATATAGATATCTTTTAGAAATTAAACAATGTCAAAATCATTAGTTAAAGGAGTTTTAGATTTAGATCCTTGGTTAGAACCATTTACACCTCAATTAATTACACGTCAACAAGAATTTCAATCATGGATAAATAAATTAACATCTAGTGAAGGTTCATTAATTGAATTTTCAAATAGTTATAAGAAATATGGTTTACATTATGATTCAAATAAAAAAAATTATTCAATTATTCAATATATACCAGATGTTGAAGAAGTTTCATTAGTTGGAGATTTTAATAATTGGAATTTATCAAGTCATAAATTAATTTCAAAAGGTTTTGGATTATGGGAATTAATTTTTAAAGAAGAAATTCCAAATGATTCAAATTATAAAATTGCAATGAAATTATCATCTGGTGAATGGTTATATAGATTAGATCCTTGGTGTAAAAGAGCTATATATAATAAAGATACAAATTTATATGATGGAAAATTTTGGAATCCTTCACATTTATATGAATTTAAAAATAAAAGACCAAATAAAATTAATGAATTAGAAGGTATTAAAATTTATGAAGCTCATATTGGTATTTCAACTCCTGAACCAAAAATTGGTTCTTACAAGAATTTTACAAAAAATATTTTACCAAAAATTAAAGAATTAGGTTATAATACAATTCAATTAATGGCTATAATGGAACATGCTTATTATGCATCATTTGGTTATCAAATTACTTCATTTTTTGCTATATCATCAAGATTTGGTACACCAGAAGATTTAAAAGAATTAATTGATGTTGCTCATGGTATGGGTATACAAGTTTTATTAGATATTGTTCATTCACATTCTTCAAAAAATGTTGAAGATGGTTTAAATATGTTTAATGGTACAGATTATTATTTATTTCATGGAGGATCAAAAGGTCAACATAATTTATGGGATTCAAGATTATTTAATTATTCAAATTATGAAACTTTAAGATTTTTATTAAGTAATTTAAAATTTTTTATTGATACTTATAAATTTGATGGTTTTAGATTTGATGGTGTTACATCAATGTTGTATAAACATCATGGTTTAAGTTATGGATTTAGTGGGAATTATAATGAATATTTTAATGAAGATTTAGTTGATAATGAAGCTATATTATATTTAATGTTGGTTCATCAATTAATGAATGATATTTCTCAAAATGAACAAATTGAATTAACTTCAATTGCTGAAGATGTAAGTGGTATGCCAACATTATGTAGACCAATATCAGAAGGAGGAATTGGATTTAATTATAGATTATCAATGGCTATACCAGATATGTGGATTAAAATTTTAAAACATTTATCAGATGAACAATGGGATTTAGGTAATATATGTTTTACATTAACAAATCGTAGACATGGAGAAAAATGTATATCATATTGTGAATCTCATGATCAAGCATTAGTTGGTGATAAAACTTTAGCATTTTGGTTAATGGATGCAGAAATGTATACAAATATGTCAACATTATCACCATATACTCAAACTATTGATCGTGGTTTAGCATTACATAAAATGATTAGATTATTAACTTATTCATTAGGTGGTGAAGGTTATTTAAATTTTGAAGGTAATGAATTTGGTCATCCAGAATGGTTAGATTTTCCAAGAATTGGTAATAATGAAAGTTATCATTATGCAAGAAGACAATTTAATTTAATTGATGATGATTTATTAAGATATAAATTTTTATATAAATTTGATTGTGATTTTAAATTAAATGTATTAAATTCAAATCAAGCTTATATTTCTTTAAAAAATGAATCTGATAAAATTATAGTATTTGAAAGAAATGAATATTTATTTATTTTTAATTTTAATTCAACTCAATCTTTCCCAGATTATAAAATTGGTGTTGAATTACCTGGTATTTATCAAATTATTTTAAATTCTGATGATGCTAAATATGGTGGTCATGATAGAATTAAAAATTATAATGAATTAAAATTTAATACTAATGATGATCCTTGGAATAATAGATCAAATTCTTTAATGATTTATATTCCAAATAGAACTGCTTTAGTATTACATAGAAAATAGATTTTTTAAACTATTTTATTTGAATAATAATAATATATATATATATTTTTTTATTGTAAACATCTACAAATATATAAAAAAACTAAAAATATAAAAAAATTTTTTCTTTCCTTAATGACCAACAGTCAATGTATGATCTCTATCATAAATACCAGGATTTCTAATATATGGATCTAATTGTATATAATTTGAAGATAAAGCAATATTTAAATCTATTTTATCTTTTAAATATTTATCAGAAACTTGAGGATTTGTTGATTCAATCCATTTTTTAGTAGTTTCTAAAAATTTAACATATAATTCATCTCTTTCTTTTCTTAATTTTGAATATTCAGAATCTTTCTTTTTTGGAGGGAATTCATCTTTTGGTTCAGGAATTGGATAATAACCTCTTGTTGTATCTTGACCACCTAAATAATCAGGAATTAAATGAGGATCAATAAATTTTGATAATTCTTTTGCATCTTTTGTAAAATGAATTTTTGATGCAACAACAGGATCTAACCAATTTTTAATAATATTCCAAACAGTTGAAAAAATCCATGGTGCATTATGAATTAATATAAAACCTAAAGTTTCTGGATAATGAGCTTCAAAAACATCTGCTAAAAATTTAATTGTTGCATAATCTGCATTTTTTAATGAAAATCCAGTTAAATCAAATACAATTGTACATGTATCAACAGATTCACTAACTTCTCTTAAAAATAATCTAACCCATTCAATTGTTACAACTGCATATCTTTGATTTTGAGGTAATGGAGAATCTGATGTTAAATGTTTTTTAGCTTGAAACATAAAAATTGGATTATTATTTTTATCTCTACCTTTAATCCAAGATTTTTCAGTTGTAAAATTTTTAATAAATCCTTTATTTGTACCATTTAAATATGATGGACCATCTGATTCCATTACCCATTCATCTGTTGGATATTCATTAGCTCTCCAATTTAATGATTTTGTTAACATATCAAGTGCTTTTTCTGTATCCCATTTTCTTGCTCTAACAAATTTTAAAAATAAATTATCAACTAAATCATTTCTACCTGTTTTTATAAATGCTTGATGTATATCTTTTGGTTTATATTGAGATAAATATGGAAATAATGTAGTATGATTATGAACATTAATTGATTTATTAGATGTAATTTGAAATATGTCACCAGTAGAACCACCACCATTTTGTTGAATTTGTTTTGGAATTGATGCTTGTTGTTGATTTGGTCTACCAATTCTACCACCATAAGCTTTACTACCATTTTGTTGTTTATTATTAAAAATATGAGCTGGATAATCATCATAATCAGTTAAAGTAGTTGATGCAGTAACAAAAGTTTCTAAAGAATTAACAGATGCTGCATCATCATTATCATAAGTACCACCATTTGAATAATTACCATTACCATTTGAAAAACCATTTGCTTGTGATCCTGATCCACGAGTTGTACCATCATAATCATCAGCATATTCAAAAGCTTGTTTATAATGATGACCATAAACATAAAAAAATTGTTCACCAGGAACATCAACAGGTTGATATCTTTCAGCAGATGATTGAGTTTGAATTTGATGCATTCTTTTAGAATTAGCAGATGGAGAACCTTGTGAAACACCAGAATGAATAGAATGATGAACAGATTGAGAAGCAGCACCACCTGAATTTTTTTTTGAACCAAATAAACCTAATTTTTTTTTTGAAGCAGAAGATTTTGAAGAATTAATTGAACCTCTTGTATTTGATTTAGTTAAACTTGTTGAAATACCTTGCAGTTCATCAAAATGTTGAGTTGAAGTTGAAGCTACATAACATTGTTTAAAAGGTAAATCTTGTTCATTAATATTAATTTCATAACCAAGATATTTTAAAAAATAAGCCCAAGCTTGTTTTAAAACAATTTCTTCATCACCATTTAAAGTTTGAATTCTTTGTAAACGATATTTAACATTATCACCAGACATTATTGAGTATTAGTTTGATTTGATGTGTGAATATATATATATATATTGGAATGTGGGTGGATTGGGTTGTAAAAAAATAAAAAAAAAGGAGTAAATTTTCAATTAGTTAGATAAATTGAATAATAAATATAATGGATTGAATAGATTGGTTGATTGAATGATTGATTGATAATAGAATCCAATAACCTTTCTGAAGTAGAAGTAGAAGAAGAAGAAGAAAAGAAAAAGAAAAAAATATAAAAATTGGAAAATGAAAAGGAAAAGAAAAAGATTAAATTTAAATTTAAATTAAAATGAATTTAATTTTTGTTGGTTTTATAAAAAACTTGAAAATTGAAAAAAAAAGTTTATGATTGACTTGTGACAGAAAAGAGAAATTGAAAAAATGCGTATCTTGTTTTGAATAGTTGCTACGGATCTGGAGATTTCACCCAGGTCAGTTGGTGCGTCAGTCTGCAGTGGTTGGGGCCAGGTTTTAGTGCCGTTGGTAGCAACAGTTGGTAGTAACGGTACCAGCAGTAGTACCAGTAGTACCAGTAGTGCCGGAGCAGTACCAGAGTCAGGGCAATAACTTTATTTATACGTATTAGGCAATAAGATATAGAGTGAAAGTGAAAGTGTGGGGGTGTGTCAGGTAATAATAGTAATGTGGGTAGAGGGAAGGAGGGGGAGCAGAAAATAAAACAGCAAAATAAAAAAATAAAAAATAAAAACCTAAAAAATATTCTTACAAATTCTTGTGATTTATTTCTCAACCAACTTCTCTTACATCATTGATTTTTCAATTTCAATCTCTACTTCTTACTTCTTTAATGTATGATTTAAATTATAATCTATATATTGAATATAGATGATGTATATTAGATGATATTGATGATCAATACTATACTATACAACTAATACTTTTTAATGATTCAATCATTGGTTAAATTTATTTATTTCATTTTCTTTTCTTAACTAAATTCTCTTGTGAATTTTAATCTTAATTTTAATTTTAATAGAATAATAACCCTTGGAAAAACAATTGAAAATTTTAAATTAATTAAAATTAAAATTTAAATTACTAAAAATAAAACTTTTTAGTACTTTTCTTTAAATTAACGTATTCTTATGTGGAGAGAATATACAGAATAGAAGCATAGTACCAGCAGAGAAAGAAACATAGGGCAATGAGATTATCTATCAATAACCAACCAACCAATATCATGATTAACTAAACTTAAGAGAGATCTTTTATATCTAATCCTAATTAAGTAATTATCCAGATTTAGAGATTTTTTTCTCATTTCTTATTTCTTTTTCCATTTTTCTTTCTTTCTCTTATACTTTACTTTTCTACAATTACAATAAGTTGAATTAAATGGGTTTGTATTCTTGCTTTATCTATTAATATACTTCTCTATTTCTATCTCTATCATCTGGTTATATTTTTCTAGATCAATTATAAAACCCATTTGGTGTAATCTTCTATTTCTCGTTTAGGAAATATTTTCAATTTTGGTTTCTTTTTTTTCTGTTTGTCTTTTCGTATCTCCACAATTCACACAAAACATTTAACCACTTTGTTTTGTTTGTTGGTCTGTTAATTTGTTATATATACGTTTCATATTTCAAACCATTTCAATTTGAAATTCATTTTCAAATTAACATTTGATGAATATCTTCAAAACAAATCTGAAATTGTTATCTTTTTCATTTGAATCTGCTTTATATTTGTTGAAATTTGTTAAAATTAATTACTTCTCTCTCTCCACCCCGGAATTGATATCTTCATTTTTTTTCTAATTTTTCTATTTTTTATATTTTTCCAATTCTTGTGATAAACTTAAACAATCAAAATTTAAGAACTGGATAGAGATAAAACAATTTTTAAGAATAAGATTAAAGAAAGAAAAAAAAATTAATCCTAATTTTTTTAAAACTCTTATTTATCTATATATTTAGTGGAAATAAACGAAAAAAAGAAAACAAATGATGTCAAAAAATCATAATTCCAGATGTTTAAATACAATAATGATACTATATAATAGAATAGAATATAGTATTAATATGAACCTGAAGAACTTCAAGAAATGACTGCAAAAAGAAGACAGAACAGAATGGGGGTGTCTATATTACAATTTGTGTAATTAATTAATAAATTCCGTTCGACCTTGCATTAAATCCTAATAAAATAAGAATGATGCAATACATGGACTTTAAAATTTAAAGTGGGGGATTTAATAACGGAGAAACTAAAACAAAAAAGAAGAAGAAGTTTTTGATTAAGAAATAGAAACAACTTTAAAACATTAAAAAAGAGATAGTTGTCGTTTGTAAATCTTTCAAAAGTTAGAGAGAGTAAATTGAAGATTATCAGATTTATAGAAAAGAAAAAGTGGTTATTGAATTTAATGGGATTAGATTGAGATCCCCACAAAAAAAAAAAAAAAAAAATACAAAATACATTTTTCAATCTAATGTAATCAAATGCAATTGGAAGTAGAAAAACTTCAACTGAAAAAATAAAATAAAGTCAAAATAAAATAAAAATAGAAACAATAAAATAGAAATAAACAGATTTCTTTGTTTTATATTATATTCATTATTTGTTTTGTGATATTGGTTGGTTGTTGCATATGAAAAATAATAATATACTTCAATATAAATCTTAGTTCTAAGTTTTAATTGTCTTCTTCAAGATAATTTAGGGATATATATATTCTATTTTTTTTGCAGTCATTTTCAAAAAATTTATTTATATTCAACGATCAAGTATATATATATATATATATATCTTTCATCTCAATGGGATTAATAATCTATAAAGTTTCGATAAAATAAATATTAAAAACTACTTCTTCTCTCATTTCCTTTTTTATAATTTTATTCTTGCCTTGCTATTTTTCATTCTTATTTCTTGGTTATTTATTTACATTTTAAAAATAGACTCATTAAAGTTGATTAATACAATTTCTTTCTTTCTTTCAATATATATTTTTACTCCGCCTAAACAAAATGAAATGATTCCTTTTTTTTTGCAATTAAAAGTTCAATTACAACTTCAAACTATACAATATAGTAGAAATATTGCCCAGGGCTTAATAGAAGGCATTCCTTTGTGCGGCTCGTTCTTTTTTTTTTTTTTTCTTTTGGTTGAAACTTTTTGATAAAAAAAATTTACTTTATTCTTTTTTTTCTTCTTTCTTTATCTTTAAGAAAAATCTTTTTAATAACTGGATGATAGGACTCTATATAATTGTTAGTTAAACAGGATATCTAGGAATGAATGTTCATGTTAAAAATATTAAAGAATATATCTTAATTAATGAATAAAGATGGTTAAAAAAATTTAAAATTTAAAATATAAAATATTTTTTATGTTTTTATGTTTTTATTAATAAACCATGTTTTTATTTATTTTAATTTAAAGATAATCTTTATATTGTTTTATATCATGTTTGGGTTCATTCTGATTTAATTATATAAAATTAATTGGATAACTCCATTTCATTGCCACCTATCTTCATAATAAATTCTGAAAAAATTTATATCAAGAAGAGTTAAATTCTGTATATTTAGTGAAAATGCTAACATTGTTTGCGTAGCCCTGTGCAAGAACTTTAAACTCAAGAAACCGACAGGAGTCAGAAAGCTAGTTAATCTTATATTGTTATTTATTTATTTAATAATTATTTAAAATTGAAATAAAAAGTTGAATTCGTATGAAATTAAATATGGAATAATAATATATAATTTTAATAATTTTCAATTGAATAATTATTAAAATAAAAGAAAAGTCCATTTATTTAAGAGAAATTTAATTAAATCAATTTAAATATTATTAAATGATATATTTTTACATTCTTTAATTTTTATATTTTTAATGTATATTTAATAATAATTTGTTGTTTTTGTATATTTAACAATTCATTTAATATTATTTATTGTAGTTTTCTCTACAAATCCAATTAATACTGATCTAAGTACTTCTACTTAAACCATATTCCACACTGAATGAAAATAAAGTACCAATAACAAACCAATAGCTCAAAAAACAAATTTTTTCTATAGATTCATAAAATTTTGGATATCTTAATATAAGCAATAAATTATATATTTTCAGAAGTGTTTTACAGAATTGGGAAAAATTGCGACATTGGAAAATTTGACACGACACCACACAACACTAAACGAAACGAAACCTTCGATCATGTCAATTTTCTTTTTTTTCAAGTTGGGGCAAAGTAAGTTTTCAATCAAATTACTTTTTTATATTACATTACATTCATTAAATTATTATTACTACTACTACTACTACCACTACTACTACCTTTTCATCAATATAAATAATAAGAATGGCAAGAGATGCAACAAATACATTAATATTAACTAATTTAACATCAGAAGAATTAAATAATTCAAATAAATTAATTGAATTTATATCAAAAGAACAACCAAATTATTTAATTCAATTAATTGTATTAATAAAATTTTCCAGAATATTAATAATATGTGAAACAAAAGAAATATCTAAAATTATAAAAAATTTATTATTAGACTGTAAATTATTTCAAAATTTAAAAATTTCATATAGTTTAAAAGATAATTTATTTAATTTTAATTTTAAAGATTTTGAAAATTTAAATAAATGTAATAAAGATTATTTAGAATTACCAAATGATTTAGAAACTAAACGATTTTTAATAAGTCCCCCATTATCACCACATTCAGAATGGAATAATTGGAATAAATTAGAAGATGGACCAAATCAAAAATCTATTTATTCACCAGAAGAATTATCTCATTTATTATGGGAAAGATTAGGTGGATTTGAAAGTGATTTTGTTAGGAAATTTCAAGACCCTAAAGAAGATAATAATGATGAAGATGAAGATGATTATGATTATGATGATGATGCTGATGCTATTAATATTAAAAATGAACCTGAATTATTATTTCAACATATTGAAACTGGTGTACCTGCTATTATATTGGATCCAACTAATAATAGTAAAAAATCAAATGATAAGAATGAGGTGATATTACCTAAAACTACATTACCTCCAACATTTTAAAAACATTTAAATCTAAAACGAAATCCAAAAAAACTATTTTATGTATAGATATTTAGTATATTTAGGTAAGTTTATTTATTTATTTATTATGTATATGCAGGATCCTGATTCTGATATTTTTTTTTGTAGGAGGATAATTTTTTTTTTTTTTTTTGTTAGAAAGAGATGAGATGAAAAATTAAAAATAATTTAAATCTTCTTTCTTTGAATCAATCAGTTCAGAATTAATTATGGCTAAGACTAGATCAAAAGGTGCTGTATCACCAATAGCTAATAAAATAAAAGCATCACCAAAAACTAATAAAGTTAAAAAAGTAACTAAACAATCACCAAAAAAAGAAACACCTAAAAAAGTAGAAGTACCAAAAGAAGAAGAATCAAAGAAAGAAGAATTATCAAAAGATAATTCAGAATCATCAATTATACCTAATAAAACAACAAATAAAGCAATTTCAGAATTAATTAAATTTACAGAAAGACAACAACAAGAAAAACAACAAAGTACCAAAAATGAAAAATCTCAATTATTTGATGATGAAGAAGATAATGAAGAAAATTCATTATATCTTCTAATTGAAAATAAGAAATTTTTTTCATCAAAACCACAATTTAAACCAAAATTAATAACAATTAAAAATTCAATAATTTCAACTAATAATAAAGATTTAAAAATATGTTTAATATTAAGAGATGAATTAATTTCAACTAATGAAGAAATTGAAAATTTAGAATCTATTAAATTAATTAATAAATTTATTCCATTAAAAGAAATTAAATCAACTTATTTAAATTTTGAAAAAAGAAGAGAATTATTTAATCAATATAATTTATTTTTAATTGATGATGCTATATTAAATATTATGCCAAATTCATTAGGTAAAATTTTTTATCAATCAAATAAAATTCCAATACCAATTAAAATTACATCATCATCAACTCCTAAAACTTTATCTTTAACTACTTTAAATAATCAATTAAATAAAATTTTAAAATCAATTTGGTATTTACCTCCTCAAGGTACAAATATTTCAATTAATTTAGGTAATTTAAAAATTATGTCAAGTAATGAAATTATTGAAAATATTAATTGTATAATTAATTATTTTAATATTGATGATTTAAAAAGTATAATGTTAAAAATTAAATCTTCTCCAGCTTTACCTTTATATTATACTAAGAAATTATATAATGATGATGATATAATTGATGAAGAACAAGTTAAGGAAGTTAAGGAAGATGTTGTTGGTGATGGTTTGAATTCTTTCGAACAAGGATTATTGGAATTAGGTGATATTGAAACTGTTTCTAAAGTACTTGGTAAACAATTGGGTCAAAAAAATAAGAATAAGAATATAAAAAAATCAGGTAAAGTTACTAAACCATCAAAGAAATAAATAAATAAAGATATTAATTATAGATAAATAAAATAATAATGTATATTAACTAACTTCCAAAAACAAAAAAAACTCTATTGAATACTCTCCAAAGATAATAAATCAAAAATGTTTAATTAAACATCTGACTTATTCAATCCTTGGGGGATTTATTTTTATAATGGGTGCTTAATCCATACACTCCATATAATTAAATAATAAGACCTTTTCTTATAATCAAATAAATATTTTCAAAATCTTTAAAAAAACACTCACTCGAATTTTCAAAATGTGTTTTAAAAAAAGTTAAATTGTTTGAAATATTTAAATAAATAAATGAATGAAATTGATCTTAAATTCGTTAAATAATATATAACATATTTTTTTGAAAGGAAATTAAAAAGATGCATAATTTAATCTACAATAATAAATTCAGTGAATTCATCAATAAAAAAAAAAAAATAATGCCTGATATTCTTTTGGATGTTCACAATATACCCCAAATATTGGCATAACAAACACAAAAAAAAGATTTATACTATTATCACATAACGTCCAATCACTTGTAAAATGATAAAATCGAAAATAACAATCTCATCGTTAAAAACTGTTGATAATATTTGTTTTTTTTTTTCTTTTTTTTTTTTTTGTTGCTGTTCTTTATATTATTATTATTATTTCTGGAACTCTTAATAATATAATTTTATATGAACAGATTAATATATCAATATTATACAAGAATACTAAATCTGAATTCATGTATCTTAATTGATTTGAATTCTCTATCTATCAAGATATCAATAATTTTTTAATTTTCATTTTCTTTTTGTATTTTATTCTTTTTATTCAAAAAATTATAAATCAACATATGTTTCTAAACAAACATTTGACTTATAAATCCTTTGAAAAATATAAAATTGGGTGCTTAATCCATACACTCCATATATAAATTAGATCATTTCTCTTCATATTGGAATTTAAATATTTCAAAAATAACTCTTTAAAAAAAAACATTTGATATTCCAAAATGTTTCTTGAAAATTAACATGTTTTGAAATATTTTAAAAAACAAAATATTGTAGAAATTGATCTTGTTGACACTCGATCAAAGGCCTTAGTAAAATCTAACAAAAGAAAATATCAAGTTGAATTATCCCTCGAAGTCAATTGATAATAACACAACAGGTTATTATCAATTAAACTACCTTGTAAGAAAATAATATCATATAAAATTATTGAACTTGATAAGGGTGGATAATCTGTATAAGAAATGATTTCATAAAAAAAAAAGAAACACCGACATCATATTTTCGGTGGTGACTTTAACAACATTATAAACACTTTTGACTCTATTAATTAAAGAAATTATTAGATTATAATCCATCGATTTTTATTTTTGTTTTTTTTTTTTGACCTTCGTTCGTTGGTTGGTTCGTACGTTGGTGCTTAGAATTGATTTAGCACGACAACTATACTATTTGTTACTTCCATAATTAATGAATATACCATTCATATAAATATTAGATAATGAATATCTTAAATTGAATGTAAAAGATCTTTTTGAGATATGGAAAGAACAAGAATCAAAAAATAAGTGTAAAACTATTGGGTATATAGCTAAAAAAGGAGCCCAGGGCTAGTTTCAACAAGACTCTATCAATCAGTTAATGAATGTAATTAACAAAAAACTTTTATTAGTTAGCTGTGTAAAATTATCTACCCATTAAACATGGATGTCTGAGTTTCTTGTTCTATTCTATCATTAAGAATAGTATAGAATTTCTTTTGATTTTCAAAAAATTATAAATCAAAAATGTTTCTAAACATTTGACTTGGATAATTCTTTGAAATGGAAGTGGGTGCTTAATCCATACACTCCACGTAATTAATCAATAAGATCTTTTCTTTTATATTTGAATTAAATATTTTCAAAATCTCTTTAAAAACACTCACTCGAATTTTAAATGTTTTATAAAGTTAATTCTTTGAAATATTTAAATAAATAAATGAAATTGATCTTATTATTACTGCAAAAGGTTGATTACACTTACATATACTGTAATCATTCTAATATCAACATTCAACAAAACCCTATTATAAGTGTGGTGATGTTTCATTAAAAAGGAAATACAAAGTTTGACAAATTGAAAATATCACATTCGATATATATATATATATCAATTCAATCAAAACAGTAAATTCCAATTCAACTGAAACAATAAAATCCACTTAGACAATATCCAAAAAAACAGGTTGCAAAGCTTAGCTTCGATAGGAGAAACAAATTAATACTTCAAATCAAAACAATCCATAACCATATTTGTGAATATACATTCCCAGTAAATATAAGTTTCATGCGGAGACTCATTTACAAGAATTCTTTCTGTTAATTAAAAAGATGGAAGAATTTTTTTTTTTTTTTGGCTCATCTTGATAGAATTTTCAAGATTTTAGTCGATAATGATTTTTTAGAATAAGGATTAAAGATTAATGATTAATATTTAGAATTCAACAATATCAAAAAGTTAAACCTCTCTTTTCTTCTTTATCGTATAATATAGTAGTAACTTTTGTTTATTCAAAAAATTATAAATCAAAAATGTTTTAATCAAACATTTGACTTGAATAACCCTTTGAAAAATAATAAATGGGTGCTTAATCCATACACTCCATATAGTTTCTAAATAGATTCTTTTATATATAAATCAAATATATTTCAAATTTCATCAATTATAAACACCCTTCAAACATTATTAATCATTATTGCATGTTAAAATAATAGTAACAACTTTGAAATAATTTGTAAATATATATTTTATGAATCTTATTATAAAAATACTTATATATATGAATTCCAAGAATTATTAAAAAACATTTATAACACAAAATATATTGGTAATTACAGGTGACACTCCAAAAATAAGTTAGCTTTTTGCATTGCTATCACTAAAGAATTCACATTACCAAACAATAAATCAAGTTACTCTTTTTTTTTTTTTTTTCGTTAGTTCGTTTCGCTCTGCGTTTTTATATATTTTTTATAATTACCCTTCAAATTGAACAATGAGTTTATTGAGTAATACATGAACACTGAATAATTAAAGTTACCGTATCACAATTAAAAGTCCTTTATCTACTCTATCATTTAAACTAAAGTAAAATTTATTTTTTTACCAAAACTTATAAATCAAAATGTTTTTTCAAACATTTGACTTGATAATAACCCTTGGAAAATTAAATTAAATAGGTGGATGCTTAATCCATACACTCCACAATTAAATAAAATAGATCCTTTTCAAAAAATATATAAGAATATTTCAATATTCTCTTTAAACACCATTTCAGTCGTTTAATCGAAAATCCAATTGAAATATTAATATATAAATGAATCTGAATCATATCTTTTTGCATAAAAAATTTTTAATAAGTTGCAAATTCCATATCGAACCATACATAAAAGTAACGTGTGACAAAGTGTTTCAATTAATATCAGATGGTAACGAAGCTCAGAATAATCCAACTTAAATATAAAATAAAATCAAAGGAACAGACATAAGATCTTATAAAGAAAGATTTATATATATATATATTTTTTTTAATTTTTTGCGTTGATTTTGTTTCAGATCTTTATATATTTTTTTTTCATTTTTCGTCTATTTTTTTAATATATCATAAATATTAAACTACCCATAGTTTGTGATTATCTATATCTCTAATTAAGCTATTATTCAAAGAAAATCTTCAAAGATTATAAATCAAAAATGTTTAATCAAACATTTGACTTAAGAATCCCAGGAGAGATAAAAGTGGGTGCTTAATCCATACACTCCACAAATTAAATAAAATAGATCCTTTTCAAAAAAATATATATAAATATATTTCAACTCTTGAAACACCTTCAAAAAAACAAATTCTTTTCAGATGTATAACAAGAAACTTGATTTGAAATATTCAAATATAGTTGAATCTGAATCTTATCTTTTGAAATCTTATTCCGACAAATGAAAAAAGTAACACCTATTCATTAACGGGAAACCAAAGTAATTTCAAATCAATATATGCTTACTCCTTGAACATATCCAACAGAAATTTTGAACAAAAAACTTGCCAATTAAACACTCATATTCAAAATTCCGAAAAAACGACTTAGTTTAAAAGAAAAGCATGCTTGTATTATTTGCAATAGGTAATTTAAAAGAAAAACTTTTTTTTTTTTTCAAAAAATTTTTTCTGGGGGTGTTTTAGATCTTTATATAGATCGATCTATTTTTTCGTAATCTTTTTTTTTTATTTTTTAATTATGTATCATAAATTTAAAAAATGACCTATCACATTATGATATTACCAAATTGATCTAATTATCTCCAAAAATAATAAATCAAAATATTTAATCAAATATTTTGACTTGATAATCCTTGGGGATGAAAGTGGGTGCTTAATCCATACACTCCACATAAATTTCAATAGATCCTTTTCAACTAATTAAATATTTCAAAATAACTCTTTAAATAAACCTCTCTCATCAAAGACAATTTATTTAAGATGTTTAAAAATTCTTCTTTAAAATATTTAAATATAGATGAATCTGAATCATATCTTAAAACTATAAATTCAACGAAAACATAATTTTAAGTATAAATGTCGACACTAAAAAAACATTTTTCATATGATACTCTTTTGAATGAACATTAAATAAAAATGTGATAAAAAAAAAAAATTATTTAATTTAGTGAGAATAAATAAATCTTCAAATGTTTTAAAATCTCATTTATTTAGATCGATCTAATTTTTTATTTTTCTATTTTTTTTTTTCGCTTCTCGTCTCCCCCTTATTTTTACGATCAAAATTCAACAATTCTCAAATCAAATATCATACATATTATTAACTTATGAAGATATAGACATTGTCAAATTATTAAAGCAGTTAAAGAAATTTTGTTTTATAATTCTTGAACAATAGAAATTGAATATATCTTTATACTATTTATATTTATACCTATATTTTCTAATTTATCTCTAAGTTCTAAAATTTATAAATTGTTGATAAGCTTGTCCCTTCTTTAGAATTTCTCTTGTTAGCTAGATAAATTGATAAATCGTATTTGATCATGAATTATTAATAATCATATTGATAGTAATTCATTTTTTAGTTAATATTATTGAATGGAACAAACCTAAAAAATTAATCCTAGAATTTTATGAATTTAATGAAATAATATATATAATTGGAATAATCTATTATTCTAAATTTTGATTTTGATTATGATTTTGTTAATAGTGATATTTTATTCATTTCAATCAAATTAAAGTAATAGTTACTAATATCTCCAAAAATTATAAATCAGAATGTTTAATTGGAAAACATTTGACTTGAAATACTTCTTGGAGAGGTAAAAAAATTGTATTAAAATGGGTGCTTAATCCATACACTCCATCAATTTAACAAAAAATAGATCCTTTTTTTAAATAAAAATCAAAATATTTCAAACTTATTTAATTATAAACACTTTCAAAAATATTTATCTTTATCAAATGTTAAAATAATTCTTTTTATATTTTGAAATATTTGAAATATTTATAAATATGAATCTTATTATTCTTACGGACCATTGTTGACAAAAAAAATGATCAACTTAGGCCCAAGCTGGCATAAAATAAAACGTAAAGTATATAGCGGAATAAGTTATAAATATAATTTCTTGATATACCACTCTAAGACAAAATAGGATTCAATGAAAACTAATTTCTTGAGGGTTTATATCAACTAACGAAAAGTTGTGAAAAAGAAAAAAATTTTTTGAATCTTGTTTTTTCTTTTATTTATTTAGAAACGCGTATTATTTTTTTTTTTTTGAATTTTATAATATCGAATAATATAATTTAGTACTCTGTATTCTATCTTTTATTACATTGGTTTTGTAATTAACATATATATACACAATTTTTGATATTACAGAATTCACTTCAATAAAAGAATATGTATATTATAAGTGATGACGAATTACTTTGTTTCAGTTAATAATAAATGCTTCTTTAAAAGAATAGAAATTATTTAATATGCTATAAATTTTTTTTCTAAAAATTATAAATCAAAATGTTTATGAAACATTTGACTTGATAATCCTTAGAAATGAAAAGTGGGTGCTTAATCCATACACTCCACAAAAGTATTAAAATAGATCCTTTTCAATTAAGTAAATAAATTTCAAATCATAATCTTAAATTATAAACACCTTCAAAGCTTATGAATCTTTATCGGATGTAAATTATAATCATCATACAAATACAATTAATTTGAAATATTTATTTGAATTTGAATCTTATTATAAATAAATGATAATCACCACATTTATAAAGCTAACAAGTTAACAATATAAATTATATCATTCTTCGTTTTTATTAAGAACAAAATTAACAACTTCATCTTCATAAGTCATCATTTCGACAAAGCAAAAAATTTTTTTTTTCTTTTGAATTAATTTTTTGATTTTTATTGTATTCTAGAATTTGTTAGACATAATGATTGGTACAATTTCTTACTTAGTTTACTAATTTTTTTTTTTTTTAATTGGATATAAATAAATACAAATTATATATATAAAGTCGTTTATTCTTTTAAGATATATTTATTCTCTTAATTATCTTATAATTTACTATGTATGATACATGTAAAAAAAAATATAACAGAAAACACTCTTGAAGTATACATGTAGATCTACAATATTAATTATTGAATTCGTTCCGTATCTCTTCATTTATTTAAGTTAGCATATATTTTAATATTGTAATTCTCCAAAGATTATTAATCAGAATGTTTTCTAAAACATTTGACTTGATATATCTCAGGAGAGATAAGCAAAAAAAAAACACAAGTGGGTGATTTAACAACTCCACTAAGAACAACAAAATAAGTTCTTTTATTCAAAATAACGAAATATTTCAAATTTATATTCAAATTTCAACATTATAATTTTTTTGATGATGTTAAAACTCATTAAATATGATTTCTATTTTGAAATATTTGAATTATTTGAATTTTAAAGAATCTTATCAAAAGTCATTATTTCATCTAGCATCAATTTCACTTGAATTATAATCACTATTATTCAATCCATCACTTAGCTAAATGATTTTAATATTTTAAAATCACATTACAGAATTGGAAAACTTACTCTTGCCAACACAGAGGCACCTATCGATCAACAGAAAAGGCCTTGATTTTTCTTAAAAAAAAAAAGAATTATAATTTTTTTGGTATTTTTACTTGATTTAAATAGTTTTAGAAACACGTCTTTAAAATATTAAATTAATTAAACAAAGTTAATAATCGTGTAAATAGACTTTTGTAGTTTTAATCAAATAATATTTAAATAATTAAACGAAATACTAATATTTCTTAACTTGGTTGCAAATGCGGCTTTCATTTTCGCACCCAAAAATCAAAGATGTTTAATACCTTTATATTAATTTAATACTTTTAAATTTGATATAATTTTAATATATTATATGTTCCCAATTATATAAAATTTTTAGTACAATTTCGATTAATAATTTATTAATCATTTATTTTTCAGTTAAATCAGATACTACTATTATGATTAGTTTTCTAAGAAAAATGATAATAAAAAGTGAATACAAATTATGCCTAATAATTATTAAAAATCATTAAAAGTTCTATGAATTGTACAAATATACATAATGTGATATCTTTTTGAACTAATTATTGTTTCTTAAACCTAAGCATGAATATCAAATTTCACCAATTTAATAAAAAAGTTTTCAATTATTCATCTCTTTTACGTTTATCACTCCAAAAATAATAAATCATAATGTTTCTGAAAACATTTGACTTCTTAATTCTTGGAAAAATATAATGGGTGCTTAATCCATACACTCCACAAATTAAAAGATAGATTCTTTATTCAAATAAATCAAATATTTCAAACTTTGTAACTTTAAATCATAAAATATCTTTAGAACATCAAGATTCTTTTCTTAAGATAGATTTATAAATTTAGGAAGGAACCAATTTTATTTTGATATATTTGGAATATTTGTTTTATAAATCTTATCTTGATCAAATTATTCAACATATTCATTTTCAGCAAATTTTATTATAAGGACCTTCTTAACCCATTTATAAAGGAAATTGTTATAAATTCCTACGGAGAAATCTAAACCTTCATTAGCCCAATTAACAGAACCAATTATCGTCCTAACTGAACACTCTTCGAATTAATCCGAAAAATATATTGGTCATCCAAAGTTGAACAAATTTTTTTTTTTCTCTTTTCATTTTGAGAATTCGAAGATCGTCAACTTTTCACCCCCAAAAATTTGGAATAAAAGAAAAACTTATGTATCTTCTATTACGAACTCTTAACATAAAATACTTATTTGATTAATCAAAATTGAAGATGAGGTTTTATAGATATTTAATATAAAATATTACAGTATCTCTTATAAATACAATATATGTGGTAATATTGTAGGAGCAATTTTAGAACGACGTGGGCCAAATTTAGCGCGACGTAGGGCCAAATTTAGAACGAGGTAGAACTAACTTAACACGAACTTACGTAGGGGCAAAGGTTATTGTTATATTAATTAAATTAGTGTAAAAATCTCGAACTATCAGAAACTAAAACGAACTTAAACTTTCTAAATAGATTCCCTTAATTACCATTTGAAATTAAGCTAATCTAACAATCAGAAATTGTTTTCAATTTGTTGTTATGAAAGTTTATAGTGACAAAAATAAAGAAAAATAATCTCATTAAATTTTTTTTTGATATTGATATTAGTATTATTAATTATATAACAGTTGATAATAATAATTAGATCTCATGATCATCTTTATTGATTATATTTAACCAATTAAATTGACTGAATTGAAATCAAAATAATTTAAGATTTAATTCAATTTTAAAAACAAATAATGTTCTCTATTTATAGTTTTGGTTTTCTTATAATTACAATTAAATATATTTCATTTCAAAAGTTAATTAATTTTAAAATTAATGATGATTCCAAAAATGATAAATCATAATGTTCTTTGAAACATTTGACTTGAAAATCCTTGGAAAATTAAAAAAAAAATGGGTGCTTAATCCATACACTCCATCAATATTAAAAAGATAGATTCTTTAATTGAACAAAAATTCAATAATTAAAACTATGAATATCTTTGTTTTTATAAAACATCATTAAATAAATGTTAAATAATTTTCCAATTCAAAATAGTTGTTTCTTAAATAATGAACCTTGAATTATTTGAATCTTATCCAAATGAATATCATCATATAGGAAAATACATTGAACACAAACAACAGTCCCTAAGACTCATCTTACCAAAATGGTGCGAGTGAAAGATCAATTCGAACATTCCTGACAAAGCAAGGTCTTGTTAGATAAATATATATAGTTGTATTTTTTTTTTAGTTGTTGTAACGAGAGAAAAATATCATGAATTTTTTGTTGCCACTTTAATTTTTCTAATAATATCCAAAACAGATTTATATATTACTGAATTTTGTAAAGTATTTAGTTGTAGAATAAATGATTTCAATTAATATTACTAATCTCTCCACAAATCTTAAATCAGAATGTTTCAATTAAAACATTTGACTTAATAATCCCTGGAAATTGAAAAAATGGGTGCTTAATCCATACACTCCATATAAAATTAGTGAAAAATAGATCCTTTAATTAAATAAAACCAATGTTTTCATCTCTTTCTCTAAATTACAACATCTTAAGTTAATTTAAGATGTTTAAATAATCTTTTTTAATAAGGTATTTTGATGATATATTGAAATATAAATAATTTATGAATCATATTTTCTTGTATAATCTCTACTGAAAATTACAACAAAAGCAATCGACACATCAACTTAAGAATGGCTTTCATAAGACAATATTACATCGATAGTAGGGCTTCAATATATGTCACATTCCAAAAAATAAATTATCATTGACACCGGAGCAAGTTCACATATTTCGAAATAACATTAAACTATTATTCATAAACAAAAAAACAGATTTGATTGAATTCTGAAACTAAATAAATTTTTTTCTCAAATTTAATAGTACTATATACAGTACTATATACCATATTCCTACACAACAGAAAGTTTTACATCTATTTATACTTGCAGCAATTTAGTCATAACTTCATATGATTTAGTTATTACAGTATTCTAGTTCTCTAGTGAAATCCTTAAAGGAATAATCACTTATATAATTCACTAGGTGATTAGTTTTAACTTTCTTTTATTAATAATGGATATTAATTGCTCTTAAAATCAATAATTTACTTTCCCATCTAAATCTTTTATTTTCAAATAGTTATGAACCTATTAGTAAAATAATTTATCAAAATTAATTAAAAAGATTTCTCCAAAAATAATAAATCAATAAATGTTCCAAAAAAACATTTTGACTTGAAGAATTCTTGGAGAAATATAATTAGAAATGGGTGCTTATTCCATACACTCCATATAATCATTTCTCAAATAGATTTTTAATCTATTCAAATTCAAAATTAATTAAAGTATTTTTGATAATTATAAACACTTCTTGATAAGTTAAAAATGTTAAATAATTCTTAATGAAAACATCTAATTAAATAAAGGTTTTTGAATATAAATTGTAAATCATATTTCTTTTTAAATGAAATGCTAAAACCATCCAACCATCATTTGCCAACCTAAAAATACTGTTGTATTTATAGATGACATAGCAAGAATTGGACAACATCACTAGAACGAATACACACAGATACAATTGGTCCCTTTCATGATCAATAGAAAAAGCTATATGCTACTACCATTATAGATGAATATTCAAAATATACTGAAGAAGAGAAAATGTTTTTTGTTTTTTTTTTCCAATTTTATACAAGAAACAAAAGTTGAAAATAAGTCGTGGGAAATATTATATTTTGCAACTAATACTTCATTTCTATTTAAACATATTCTACTAATGATCGTTGTTTCTCTACACATTCAAGTTATCCTTATATAATATTTGTCTCACGTTCATATATACGATTAATTAATTATATTTCCAAAGATAATAAATCATAATGTTTCAATTAAAACATTTGACTGAAGAATCACTGGAAATTGAAAATGGGTGCTTAATCCATACACTCCATAATTAAATCATTTAAATAATACTAATCTTTTAAAACTTCTGAAAATTTTAATATACTATCAATTATAAACACCTTTCTCTTCAGATGTTAAATAATTTTTTTCTAATATAGCATTAAAATTATGAAGTTTGATCTATTATGTAATTTAAAGAAATAATTAAAACCACTAATCATTTCAAACCTGACACCTGAAACACATCATATCGGGTAACTCTGAAACATTTCAATGCACTTGACAAAATCGAACTTTATTCAACTATTTAAATTATCGGATGAACTCAAGAAACTACTATTTAAAATAGTTAATTCCAAGATTCCTCTTCAAAAAATATAGTTTATTATTCCATTGATAAAAGTAAATCTTTAAATTTTTCCAAATCCGGAATTGAAATCTTCAAACTCTAAATTCAAAACATCCCAGGCTCATTATTGTCCATACCATAATCATATGTTATTAATTAAAAAGAATCATGTTTAGTTTAATTTTTTTGTTGTTGTTGTTGTTTTTGTTGAAGGAAAAATAAGTCATATGTTTTGTGATGTATGGATGTTTATGGATTTTTAATGTTTGTTAAGGAAAGTATGCATTTTAGGGAAAGACAAGATTAATGTTTAATGATTAAGGATATTCGAAGGAATATGTTATGTAGGAACTTACTAAATGTATATTAAGAGAAATGATAAGAAAACTTTGTCGAATAAAGAAAGTCATATATTTGTTAAGGTAACTCATATTGGTTGGATACGTATGAGTTATAATTGTAGTATAAATAAAAGTGAAATTCTATATTTCCATTCAAGGATTTTTTTGGGAGATCAAAAATTATAGAATACAATTGAAAATTCCTGGAAGAGTCGGTGTGTTTTATTGAAGGAATTTTATAAGCTCAAAAGGAGTCTACTATATCAAATCAAAAGTTTTCAGAAATAGATTAAACGATACATCTTTACTTTGTTTTTATAGTTTCTTCTTTTTTGCAACTTCATGCATAAATTAACATCAATTTATTATTTTTGAAAAAATACAATATTAACAGAAAGTAAAATAATTTGAACCTAGTATTCATTCAAGGGATAATTCGATAATCATAATTAAAACTAATATCTCCACAAATTAGAAATCAATAAATGTTTGATTAAACATTTGACTTAAATAATCCCTGGAGATTAAAAAAAATGGGTGTTTAAACACTCCATTAAATATTTGAAAAAAATAGATTCTTTAAATTAATTATGGAAATATTTCAAAAATTTAAATTATTTAAATGTTTATCAACAAGTATATCTCTTTGTTAATAAAACAATAAAAAAAAGTGATTTCAATTTGAAATATTTATAAATTATTTTATGAATCTTATCTTCTTTGTAAATATGCTGTTGGAATAATACTCGAGACATAATTGCATTTTACACCCCAGAGTTAAATGGTAAAACCGAACGCTTCAATCGTACATTTTGATTACATTAAAAAAATGTATCTTAAACTTATCATAAATAAGACTTTAGGAAGAGTAAAAAAATTTTTTTTTTGTTTCAGAAAACAGAAATTGTAACACTTTTTATATGTTCTGAAATATTACTATTAATAAGAAAAAAAAAAAAAAATTTATGGCATGATTATTATCATTGCAACCTTTTTTTTATTATTATTATCATATAACAATATCAATATAGATATTATGGTGTAAAATTAATAATCATAATTGTGAATCATAATATTATCTTTATTTTTTGAACTAATCTTGAAACAAATGATAATATTTGGCATTTGCGTCCACCCAAGCTTGTGATGGTAATATTCCTGGTGCAAAGTTAGAACGACGCAGGGCCAAATTTAGCGCGACGTGGAGCCAAATTTAAAACAACCTCGTGGCTAACTTAACACGATGTTGTATATAGAGCAAACTACAAAAACAAATGATTGTTAGATTATTTTATCTAAATTAGTGTCAAAATCTCTAAATATGTCAGTAACAGTTACAAAACCGAATTTTTACTTTCTAAATAGAGTCATTTAATTATTATTTGTAGTAAATAATTGGATCATCTCCAAAAATCATAAATCAGAATGTTTCAATAAAACATATGACTCAATAATCCTTGGAGATTGAAAATGGGTGCTTAAACACTCCATTATTAGTTTTTATTTGAAAATAGATCCTTTAAAGTAATCAAATATTTCAAAATTTAAATTATTTAAACTTCTATCAACAAATATATCTTTGTTAATAAAAATGTTTTGAATAATTATTTAAGTAAGTTTTGAAATATTTGAATCATCTTTTATGAATCTTATCTTCTTTATGATTGTACTTTGAAAGAAGTTCTGATTTAATTATAATAGACAATCTGAATGAAAAGGAAACTCAAGAAAGTATCTATGGACTAAAAGAATTCCCCATCATGGAACGAAAAAATATCAGACGTGTAAGAAAGATATAGTTGGGTATAAATAGTTGTAAACATTCCCCAATAATATATTTTTCAAAAGATCTTGTCTTTCTAATGTTTTAGGAATTAACTTTTAAAAGAGTAAAAAATTTTTTCTTTTTATGGAAATATTGAATATTTTATATTTTCAGAAAGAAAAGATAATTTAGTTCAAAAATTTATGACATTATTATTAGCACTGCAACCTGATTATTATTATATAACAGTTTAAATATTATGGTGTCATAATATTATTATAATAGTAATCATAATTGACAGTCATTATCTTTATTTTTACTACAGAAATTAAAGTAACCTTGAAACAAACGTTAATAATTGGTAATTGCGTTCACAGAACTTGCCATCGCAATATTGCTGGTATGAATTTAGAACGACGCAGGAACGACGCAGGGCTAACTTGACACGATGTTGCGTAGGGCAGACTAAAAAAAAATAATTATTGTTTAGTGTCACAATCTCTAACTATCCAAAACCGGACTTAGTAAAGATTCCTTTAAATCATCCATTTGAAATTATGTTAATATAATCTATCAATTTTAATTTTCTCTTTAATTTAACAACTCGTAGAATCAATAATTACTTGGTATAATGAATTATCTCCACAAATCATAAATCAAAATGTTTTAATAAAAACATTTGACCTATGAAATCCCTGGAGATAGGAAATAGTGGGTGCTTAATCCATACACTCCACATAATATTAAAAGATAGATCCTTTAATTATACGAATTTTCATATTTTAAAGCATCATATTTTGAAATTATAAAACATCTATTGAAATCGATGTTAAATAATTTCTCAAATTTAAAAAATATTGAAATTTTCAATTAATTGAATCTTATCAAAAAAAAATTTGTCGATCATTAATCGAAAAAACCGACAAAGTCGTACAAAGAAACATTAGCATTAAAGAAATTTGATGTCACAGTCACAAACCATCATCAAAGCAATGGTCGAGTGAAAGGAAAATCAGACCTATCTAGAATATTTAAGATGTTATTATCATTGGTGCTTGTCCAATTTTTTATTTTGTTGATGGGAAAATTAATTTCTTGATGAATTTTTTAATGTTACATTATTTTTTTTTCTTTAGTATTACTATCAAAATCGAACCATCTAAATAATAAAATAATAATTTACAAATATAATAAATTTATTTAGTTGGAATTTGAAATTAGGTTAGTTTAATTTAAATTATATCAATTTTCTGTCACTATATCTTTGAAATACTTAAATTTTAGTTCAAATAAATATTTGGAAGATCTTCAAAAATAATAAATCAAAATGTTTCAAATAAAACATCGGACTTAAAGATTCTTGAAAAATTGATAATGGGTGCTTAATTCATACACTCCATTTAAAATATTTAAAGATAGAGGTTTTCTTTAAATTAAAATAAATAAAAATATTTCAAAAGTTTTGAAAGATATAAACAATCATTTCAAATAACAAACTTATTTTTTTCATACATTCTTTTGATATCGAAATTAAATTTGATTTACTCTTTTTTGTTTTGAAATACTTTAATTATTAATTTTGAACTCTTATCTTATTAACCCATTTCTAAGTGCTACATTTGAGGACGGCAACTAAAAGAACTTGATGTACCAAGCACATCGGTAAAACTGGTCGCAGACGAATTTCACTAGTAGTCGTTATATATCTAATATTTCATAAAAGTAATAGTAAGCTGATTTTTGATTATTTTATTTGTTGTTAGTTTCAAACTTTTGATTTTATATATTTAGGTTCTCGAGCTACCACCCGAGGAGGTCGTGCTACATGGCCGTAACACTTTCAGTATCTATAACATAAATTTAAAATATTGAACTTGGATCAACAATTCTTTATAAACTGTAACATTCTAATTTATTAAATGAATAATTACTTTTAGCAAAAGATGATTTGTATATTGGAAACTTTTGGAATTGGATTTACTAATAACCAAATTGAAAAAACTTCAAGAAGTAAATACCTATATATCTTTATTTCGAGTTTCTCTAAAATTGTATTAATATTTGATTGTAAAATAATATTTAGAATTGATATATTTTCCAAAAATAATAAATCAGAATGTTAAAGTAACATTTGACTTGATATTTCTTGGAAAATTTGAAAATGGGTGCTTAATCCATACACTCCATAAATTATTTATGATATAGATCCTATAATTGAAAACAAAATACAATATTTCAAAATCAATAAATCTTTGAATTATAAAACATCCTTTCTAATATGTTAAATAATAATCTGACATTATTTTTATTTTGATATATTGAATTCTAAATTATTTGAACCTTATCTTATCATTTAGTCCCGAAAATATTCTACTTAAAAGGGAAACTTAACTATATAGCGGACATCTTATGTCGATAAACTATCAAACAACTAATCACATTCCTTATCACCCACAAGCAAATGGCCAAATTGAACGAAGTCATCAATCTATCATGTAATGTATTACAAGACACGTTAAAATTTTTGAATTTTTTTTTTTGTTGTTGTTGTTGCCGAATTTAATTTATTAGTAACTTCTGGCCTAATTTTATTCTGTAGTTAGTTTTTCGTCTAAGTTAATAATCTTTAACCAGTCAACGTAATATATAATTACATCCACAAATAACAACGTATTCAAATACATTAGTACTATTTATTAGAGTTCTATTAATCAGATCTAAGTTTTAATTTCATAAGTTAATATAAATATATCTCTATTTATCTACATTCTCTCTATTTTACTCGACCCTAAATTAATTTATATAATTAATCTTAAAATATCTCCAAAAATTATAAATCAAAATGTTTAAGAAACCCATTTGACTTATCTATCCTTGGAGAAAGAAAGGTAATGGGTGCTTATTCCATACACTCCATATTGATGAAATAGATTCTTAATTATATTAAATTCAAAAAAATAATCATCAAACTCTGTGTATAATTATCTAAAAGACATTTACTTCTCTAGATATTAAACAATTCAAAAGTATATTTAAATGATTGTGAAATTTTTGAATTTTAATATATATTGTGAATCACATTTCTTATTTGACTTTAAAAATTTCGACAAAATTGATTCACTAACAAACAACACAGGGTAATCACATATTACTATCTGGTCCATTATCTAATTACAAGCTACTATTATAAAGCTTTTCTGAAATCTACCTAACAATATGAACTAAAATATCTAAACACATAAAATAATCAAAATTATCGCAATAGATTATGCGAACAAACAAATTTTATTATTATTTCTCTTGATATTTATTCAGAATGAAAAAAATAATAGAATTCAATCACTTTTTATACTTTTTTTTAAAAAAAATTCCCCATTCTATGTTATGTATTAAAAAATTTGAGGAGAATATAAATCTTTCATTATTTTTTGTTATTGTTGCATATTTTTGCATCTCTAGTTTTATTTTAATATTTAGTTATTTCATTCCTGTATGAAGATATATTTTAAATATTCTAATAAATTATACAATTACCTCTTTCAAATTTGATAGATTATTTATAATTAAACTTAATTCCAAAAATCATAAATCATAATGTTTTTAAAAACATTTGACTTGATAATCCTTGGAAAATTAAAAAATGGGTGCTTAATCCATACACTCCATATAAAAATTATTCAAAATAGATCCTTTAATTAAATAAATCCAATGTTTCATTCTTGTAAAATACTAATAATTTACAACATCGTCAATGATAATTACTCTATTTCAGAAGTCTAGATAATTATCTTAAATAAGGATTTTGATGATATATTGAAATATTGAATTGTAAATAATTTTATGAATCATATTTTCTAAACATTTCATTCTGATGTATATAATTTGAAATATCCCAAAGCGTAAATGGGAACATAATTTATGTAACCCAAATACAAAAATTCATTAATACAATTTAAACACATTAATAAATTTGATAATTCAATTTGAAGAAATTTAATATTTTTTATAAACTATTTTATGATAATGTAGAAAATTTGTTTTGGAATATTTTTTTTTTTCGTTGGTTGAAAATTTGTTGATATTGCACTCGCAAACAAACTAACAATATTTGAGCCGTGGGCTAAGATCAAAATATGAAAAATATCCTTATTCAGAATTATATCTTTGATTGATTCTAAGATAAAAGTCAAATTTTTCTCCAGAAACTATAAATCAATAATGTATAGTTTAACATTTGACTTTAAATAATCCCTGGAGAAATATAAATTAATATTAAGTAGGTGCTTAATCCATACAACTCTACTAGATTTGTTGTTTAATAATAGATTCTTTTCAAATAAATTGAAAAATATTTCAAATTTCTTTCTCTAATTATAAATTAAACCTTCAAAAGATTAAATAAAAAATCTTAATCTGATCTTAAATATAATCAGTATATAATTATTTGAAATATTTAAATATATATATATAAATGAATCTGAATCTTATTATATTTATTCACTTAAATCATTAATGAATAAAACACAACTTATTCCGTGTGTCATTTCTAACAATGAAAAAATTAAGTCTAGTACACTTGAAAACCAACCATGCGATCCTGGAAGAGACAAATCTTATCATTCAAGAAGATAAGAATGGTTATTCAATTACCATGCACAAGTTATTGACATCTAAATTTCAAGTAACGTAAATTTTTTTTTTATTTTTCAGATTTTTTTTCGTTGATTCTACAAGAAATTGTTAGATACGCAACTAATAAAATAGATAGAGGATTTAGATTCATAAATATAATCTAATTTCAATTTATATAATAGAAATAATAGAAATAAGTAATAACTCTATGTAGATTAAGCTAATTCAAGTTAAAATCAATAAAATTCGAAAGAAAAACCAACTAAATCCTTCTTTCATCTTTTCAAATTTATCTTAAAATTATATAATCTCCAAAAATAATAAATCAAAATGTTTCAAATAAACTCATCTGACTTATTTATCCTTGGAGAGGAAAAGGAAAAGGATAGTGGGTGCTTAATCCATACACTCCACAATATGATATAAAATAGATTCTTTAAATTATATATAAAATTCAATAATTTCAAAAAAAAAAACACTTAATTAAAAATTAAAACTTTGAAATATTGAAAATTAATAATTTTTTTGAATCATATTTATTTATTGAAAATAAAATTATAATGAGTTATTAACTACAGTATAAAATTAATTCTTTAAATTTTGTAAAAAAATAGGTATTAACTAGACCAAATCATGATTGATTGCTGTTCAGCGAATTGAATGCTATAATAAAAAAGTATTCAGAATTTTTTTTTTTTTTCTAAATTTTTTTTTTGGTTTTGATGTTGAATATTAAGAATAATTTTGCAGACGCGTATTGAATTGTATTACACTATGATTAAGTTATATATTCATTGAACTATTATTCATTTATTGAGAAACTTGTCTCTCAAAATAATGAATCAATTTATTTTCTAAACATTTACCTTATCAATCCTTGGAAAATCGATTGTTGCTTAATTAATACACTCGATTTAATATATCAATGATTAACTCTTCAAATTTTTTGAATAGATATAACTAACGCAATCTTTAAATAGAAAATCAATCTTAAAAACAAATACTATATGTTAGTAATATAACTAAATTTTACAATGAATTTAAAATGGTTTTTAAACAATTCGAATTTTTTAAAAATTTTGTATGAATTTTACCAAAAATTCTTAATACTTACTTTTTGCAGCAAATTCTCCATACAAAAAAGATTTCTGTCAAAATACAAAAAATAAATTTATAGAATCAATTAAAAATCAATATTTAAGCTATTCCAAATCCTTCTATTTCCACATATATTGAATTTAATGATTGTAGTCTAATACAAACCATGTATATTATTAATACTATTTAGCTAAGTAAATAGGAGTCCTATAAAGTGAAGAGGTACTGGTGTGGAATTGTAGATGGTACCAAAGGTCGCATGAACTCGGTGGTGTGTTGTATGCAGTCCTATATTAAATTTGCATCACATTAAAAGTTTACGCAATATATGGTACAACTAAACATCTACATAACATAAATATATATATTCAATATATAAAAACGAAAATATCCAAAAAAGAAAAATAATTATAAAACAAAACTTTTTTTTTTATTAATTAGTTTCCACAAATTAGAAAATTCAAAAATATTGAATAAAAGTTCTAATAAATTAAATTATAAAAATTTATTTAATAATTATATTTGATAAAAATCAATATCAATTAATAAATAAAAATTCCCAAAAATTAAAAAACAACAACCATCACAAGCTTCATCAATAACAAGAAGAACAACTTCAAGAAGAAAAAGAAAAACATTTTGATGCTTGTTTTTTCCCTTATGTTAGAAATATTAATATGAATGATTATTATATAGATATATGAATGTAATAATATATATAATTTTATTGAATTAAAAATTTTTAACCTCAATATATCTTTCTTTTATACTCTAAACAATTTGGAAATAAAATTGAATTTATCCAATTTTAATAAATTATATTTATAAGTTTGATTTTTTTTCCTTATATCTTTCATTATTTAAATCAGCTAATAAATTTGAATATTTTAAATTTTTTTCATATTGAAAAGGATCTCTCTAACATATTATAACTGATTTTTTGAACATTATCAAACCATATTTGGATTCTTTTTTAAAAGTCCATTACCTTGTCTAGATAACCAATCATTTGAATCACATAATGATAATTCCAATACACCAATGTGGGATGGGATCCAAACGTTATAAACATTTAAAGAATATCTTTCAATTACACCTCTTAATAAAACACCACCTTATTAAAACTCAATAGCATTAAATCCATTAATAAAGGTTTTTAAAATAAACTAGTTAATACCAATATAAATAATCAAAAATATAAATAATTGTTAAATGAATTAAAACATTATTGGATTGATTTTGAAACAATATAATTATTAAGAAAAAAAAAAAAAAAAGAAGAAAAAAAAAGTAAGCGGGAAATTTTTCTGTCTTTATATAGTTTTTATATTTATATACTGACCACACATTAAACATTATAATTTATATATATTCAAATATAAAATTTTAATTTATATTCATATATTCATGAATTTTTTAAATAGATTCTAATTTCAACAATCAATTGAATCATTTAATCAATAGACTCATATCATTTAACTAATTATATGATTTAATAACCCCTTAAATATAATATAGAATGATTTTTTTAGATATAGGATAACTCTGATAATAATACGATCAATTAAACAATCAAAATATTAAAATAAGTTTATAAATCAGATAAATTTATTATAGAGACTTATTATTAAAAAGAATTTGATATAATTGATATATAACAAAATAAATATAAATTAATTCTATAAAATACAATATTAAAGATATTTAATTTAATTTGAATTCTCCAAAAATAATAAATCAGAATGGTTTAAATAAACCCCATTTGACTTAATTATCCTTGGAGAGGAAAAGGAAAAGAATAGTGGGTACTTAATCCATACACTCCACTTAATATAAGACAGATCCTTTAATTATACAAATATCAATATTTCAAACATAATCACCAATTATAAAACACCATTAATTTACTGTTATATAATTTCTCTAATGTAAAATAGTTGTTTTTTTAAAATATTGAAATTTAAATTATCTGAACCATATCTAAATCAAATTCAATTATATAAAAGGATATAAAAATTCCACTGGAAAGTACCAGATTTCAGCCACCTTGCAAAAATTCTTCAAACATTCACGTTGTAATATCAAATATAAATATATATTAACTTCTTTTTAGATCTCAATTTGATACTCTTAAACTTACCAAAAAATCCTCAAAATTGTATATATTCACCAGAAAGAGTAAATCTTTCAGATTTTGTTAGATAACTCTTAACTAGCTAATCATCACCAGTCAAATGGCCATGCGGAACGATAAATTCGAGGAGTAAATGAATATATCTTTGATGTTGTCTAAAAAAAAAAATTACTTCTATTTATTTTTGTTGGTGTGGAGGAAAACAATTTGATTACGAATTTTGATTGTTCTTTTTAAGTTATCGTCAAAATCCAATTAACGAAAGAAGAATTACATAGGAACCTTAAATAGTTATATATTACTGTAGTTGCTTGTTTCTTGGAAATTCAGTTTATTTATCTTCAACTATATACAGTTAATGATTTATTAAAGATAAATAATTTCCATCTCTCTCTCTCTCTCTTTGGAACAATCAAATTTTTAGCAGTCGAATATTTCTATCAGTTGCAACATTGATTGGAGTTTATTTCCAAAAATCATAAATCAGAATGTTTTTTTGAAACATTTGACTTAAAAATCCTTGGAAAATTATAAATGGGTGCTTAATCCATACACTCCATTTAATAATATTGAAAATAGATTCTTTTTCAATTAAATAAACAAATATTTCAAAATCTAATTTATAAAAACACCTTATCAAAACAATATAAATTTCTTTAATTAAAATGTTTATATAATTTTTTTAATCACTTTAAAAGTAGTAATTTTCATTTTGAAATATTTGAATTAATTATTTTATGAATCTTATCTTTGATTAAAGACACAGTCCGAAACACATGTTCCAAACAATACAATTAGGAAAATCGGTATAGACAAAGAAAAAATCCCATCTTATACACCTACTCTCAACGGCTTAGCGAAGTTTTGAATCGAAATATCATCCAATGTATTTTCAAAACGGTACTAAATTTGAAGAAATACTAAAAAATTTTTTTTTCCCATTGGAAAGAAAACGTTAAAACTTTTGATATTGAAGAAAAATTTAATGTCGGAAAAAACTTGTCATTAAAATATTTATGACATTGATATTAATTAATTAAGGATAGTATAATTCTATTAATAATAACTAAAAATCTAATAACTTAAAATCATGATAAATCTGTATTGATTATAATTAACTATTTAATTGGAAATTGTAATATTGATTTAAGTTCAATTCTATTCATCTTAAAAAACTATTATTATTCTTTATATTATTTTTAACCTTGATCTTATTACCTCTTAAACATAGATCTTGAAAAGTTCAGGAATTTAAACAATTCGTTTAATTCATATTCTCCAAAAATAATAAATCAGAATGTTTCAAATAAAAACATTTGACTCATTAATCCTTGGAAAAGAAAGAAAAGTGGGTGCTTAATCCATACACTCCACTTCATATTAAAAGATAGATCCTTTAATTATATAAAATTTCATATTTCAAACATAATATTTTACAATTATAAACACTAATTATTAATGTTATATAACTCTTTAATGTAAAATAGTTGTATTTTAAAATATTGAATTTTGAATTAATTGAATCATATCTGAATAAAGATGATATAAAAAGATAGATCTTTTTATCATCTTTCAAACATTTTCAAAATTATCACACCGTGAAATGCAAGTTATTCTTGACAATGCTTTCCGCCGAACAAAATATGAAATTTGGGATTATCTACAACTTTTGGTTTTTAAAAGAAATTGGTATAAGTTTTTTTTTTTTTTTTTTTCATTTTTTGTCCAGTAGTGTTGCGGTCAGCGAAATCAAAAAAAATGATTAACTAATAATAATATTTTTATTGTTAGATGATACAAACAATCTTACTATTTGAATTATAATTATAAACTTATACTTTTTTGAATGATCATTTGAAAATATAAATTAAACTATCTCCAACTCTTTTTGATTTAAAATTTAGTATAAAAAGTTATTTTGATAATGTTCCTGGGGCTAATTTAGAACGACGTAGGGCCAAATTTACAACGATGCAGGGCCAACTTGATACGATGTTGCGTAGGGCAAAAAAAATTATTGTTACATTAATTAAATCAGTATCAAAATCTATAACTATCTGAATAAACAATAACTAATTCGAATTTACACTTTCTAAATATATTTCATTTTATTCTTTGAACTTAAGATTTAAACTATATCTATTTAGTATCTCTGTTTCATTTAATAACTTCTAGAATAAATGATATTTGGGTTATCTCCACAAATCATAAATCAGAATGTTTCAATTAAAACATTTGACTCAAGAATCCCTGGAGATTAAAAATGGGTGCTTAAATCCATACACTCCATATAAAATTAGTGAAAAATAGATCCTTTAATTAAATTAAATTCAATATTTTCATCTCTTTTTATAAATTACAACACTTTTATTCTAATTTCAAATGTTTAATTTTATAATAAAGTAATATATTGAAATATTGAATTTTAAATAATTTATAAATCATATTTTTTTAAATAATCATTGTACCTTAAAATAAATGATATCTATATTAATTTAATTTTCTATTTTTTATCAATTTTGAAATATTAAACAAATGTTATATTAATGTTCCTACTGATGAAAAAGAAACCACTACCATCATCCACAAAAATCAGCATTATTTGACACAATTAATTATTTTAACACTAATCACAATACAAAGACCCATATACCTATTTACAATAATGGTATTTAACAACAATCCAATCTCGGTGTACCAATTGCTTTTCTATTAACTAAACGTAAGGGTAAGAAGTATCGACAGTTTTATTTTTTTAGATTTCATCCAAATAAAAAAAAATTAGGAACGCGAAAATTAGTGACATTGTTATATGCAGGAGTAACATACATTAAATTAAAAACTAATATTTTTATTTTATATCTAATTATACTGATTCATTAACTCAAGTTAATAATTCTATATTATCTAATTTTAATTTTATGATTTTCTTTTTATTTAAATTACTCTCCAAAAATAATAAATCAATAAAATGTTCTAATAAAACATTTTGACTCAAAAGAATCCTTGGAGAGAAGAAAAATTTTTAAAAAAACAATGGGTGCTTAATCCATACACTCCATCAATTTTATTTCATAAATAGACTTTTATAATCTATTCAAATTCAATAAATAAATTCAATCAATGTTTTTTTCATAATTATAAACGCTTGAAATTTCAAAATGTTTAAATAATCTTTTGTTGAAAAAAAAAAACAAAAAAAACATTGAATTAAAAATGAATTTGAATAGAAATTTTAAATCTTATTCCCTGGAACATAAAAAAACCAAAAACAATACATATTTACGTTGCGAAAAAGGAACTGATCAGCCATAACAAAGGTATAAGCTTCGACATAAAAAGTCCTGGTAATGTAAAAAGAAAAGAAATTAAATCGTCTTTTTTTTTTTGTTTGTTGTGTTTTGATTTTTGTTCAGCAGAGAAATTGAAATATAATCAAGAGGTAGCGCTCTTCTTCTGTTAACCCTTTTCGTTATCTCCATAAATTTTGTACTAATGATCTTCTATCTATTATAAATTAGTTCTTTTTCAAATAATTAAATTTCCAAAAATTATAAATCAATTAATTTTTAATTCAACATTTTGACTTTATAATTCTAGGAAATTTAATTATAATAAATAATAGATTCCTCCATCAATTTTATTTCATATTTTTAAATCTCAGATCTTGAAAATGCGCGTTTTTACAAGAGGCAAAAAAAAAAAGACGAAAAAGAAATTGGAATCAAACAAATCAACAACAACAACCACAACCACATCATCATTATCTTCATGTTCAAATTAAAGAATCTTTTCTAGTTGGTAAAGAATTACGTAATATCACTTCATTATTTGGTCCTATTATTTGGATTAGGTTTGATGCCATCCTTAATTATAAATAAATATGTATATTATCATGATCCAAAGCCAGCCGTAATATTATGATTACAATTTTGGAAATTCGGATTCGATATGAATCATCATTTATATTTGCAGTGGGTGCATTAATTCAAGTGTTTTTTAAATTAATTAATCAATATCCTCAAGATCCTTTAACTATTGAAATATTAAATGAATTTTTACATCTTTTGATATGGAAAAAGAATCAAATTTAGTTTATCAACATATTATATAAATTCTTTAATTTGGTTTGAAAATTCAATTGAAAAATATTATTTAAAATTAATAGAATTTTTATGTATTTAAATAAAGGGAAAGAAAGAAAGATCATATACACTTTGGTATTCTTTTAGTATCAGAGAAGGTAGAAGAAGTATTTAAACCTTTAGGGGAAAAGATAATTTAAAACCTTTTAAAGATAATCAAGAATTATTTAAATATTTTTTTAATTTCTTCATCATTCCAGACACATCCTATCATAATTTCCATAACATTTTACCATTTTCATTTTAAATTATATGGAAGATCTAATATATATATAAAAAATCTTCATTATTTAAACATTTCATTTACCTTCTTATTTATCATATAAGAACAACAACAACAAAAATAATTTAGACGAAACAACTTTAATAAAATCCTCCACCTTATTCATTATTTTGTTTAAAATTTATTTCAAATGATTTCTATGGAAATAGAAAATGGATGATTAATTAGCAATAATAATGATGATTTAGAGGAAAGATTAGAAAAGAATCAATCAAAATCCAACAACTATTATAGCGAAAATGAAATTAAATTTTGATTACTTCAAATGATTCAAGATTAATATTAAATAATTTCTATTATTCAATTGATTAATATATTTTATAATGTTTTACAATAATAAAATATTTCAACAATTTTTTTATCTGTTGTAAATATTTTTTATCTTAATTCATTAATAAAAGCAAATTAAAGAATAATCAATCCCATAAATCAATCAATCATTTTAAATCAATATCTAATTTAATCATGTTATGTTTCAGAATCGTAACAAAAAATTTGACAAAAATAAATCATTGTCATAAACAAATGTCATTGAAACTTGCGACATAGGCTACCAAACGTTTTTATGGATGCAAAAAAAAACTTACATACATTACAAATTAATATATTTAGATTGACAAATAAATTAAAGAATGAAATAAGATAATTTTTAATTATATAATGATGATATAAAATGGTTAAAGAAGGTTTATTTTGAAGAATTGTTATATATTTTTGTTTTTTTTTTGGTTTTTTTTAAAAGGTTTTATTACATACATAATGTTAAAATTGTAGCATAATGTTAAAAATGTTGCATATTTTAAAATTACATAATATCAAGATTTTGATATATTTTGATTTTTGGTTTTTTGCAACTACCACAAATACATAAAAAAACTATAAATAAGGTCAATAAATTTAAAAAATTTAAAAAATTTAAAAAATTCTTTTTTTCAAAATATTCAGAAATTTCAAATTCAATAAATACAACAATGCATTTTAACACCAAAACTCAAAATTTCATCAATAAATTTAAACATAATAATCAACAACAAGATCAAATTCAAGTTCAAGTTCAAGTTCAAGTTCAAGATCAAGTTCAAGTTCAAGATCAAGATCATCATCATCATCATCATAATATTTTTAAAAATCATCATTTTCATATTAATAAAGAACACAAAATTTACAAATTTTTTCATCATCATCAACAACAAGAAAAACAACAACAAGACGAAAGTACAGGAATTACAGAAACTGCTGAAACTACTGAAACTACTGAAAGTACTGAAATCACAGAAACCACAGAAACTGCAATATTACAAGAAAAATGTCGTCAAATTATTAACAATCTCATTTTATCAGAAAACGATTATATTATTGATTTACAAAAATTAGCAGCATATAAAGATGAATTAAAAGAATCTAAAATATTAACTGCTCAACAAATACAAAAAGCTATGCCAAATTTAGATGAATTGGTAGAGTTTCACAAGAAATTAATCATTAAATTTCAATATATTAAATTTGATACTATTAAAAAAAACATTGGTTCCATATTTATAAATGCAATAAAAGAGATGAATATTTATAATAAATGGTTAACCAATTATTTCAATGTTGAATATATCATGAATCATCAATATTCCAAAATAATACATCCTGTACTATTGATTAATATATACCAAAAAATGGAGTATTACCAAACAATATTGGAAGATCTACTCAAATATTGGGATGATAAAAATTCATCATCATATAAAACAATTTTACTTGCAGCAAAATCCTTAAAAGATCTTATTAATGTTTTCCAAGAAGAAGCAAAAATAAAAGAATCCAATGAAAAATATTTAAATGAAATCAAAACTAGAGTAAAGATTGATTTAGAAGTTGAAGGTGATTTATTATTTCATGAAGCTGTTAATGTAAATGGGTCAATATTCCAGATTTTGTTGTTTGAACAAAATATATTTTTCATGAAAGAAAAAAGAAATATATTTAAAAAACATCAATTAACATTAAAAAATAGTTTTGATGTTTTAGATATCACATCTAT